>JAGVVM010023882.1:0-13711 GCA_019149425.1 Psidium friedrichsthalianum | reverse complement strand
AAGTGAAGTTGAGTTTCTGAAGGCTGAAAATGAAAAACTCCGAGCAGAGAATAAGAGGTATAAGGAAGCTTTCGACTCCATCACTTGCCCCAACTGCCATAGCCTCATCGCGCTCGACGAAAGACAGTACCTGAAGATCGAGAACGCCCGTTTAAAGGTGAGTTAGATCAGTTCATAACAGGATCGAGTTCTGTTGGAGCAGGGTACAAAAAGACCATCCTACTGGATCAGCGTCGATACCTCCCGAGAAGAGGGACGAATCACCACCAAGCGGACATTGACGACGATTTTTTAGCCATGATCGACCAGTTTTGACGTCGGTGGAGTATCGGGGCTGTGATGCGCATGCTCAGCCAGTGACCACCGGACCTTCATATGGCTGATGTGTACCTGATCCGGAAGGAAGCCTGCTGACCATTGGAGAGCCTGCAGAGGAAGAAAAACTAATCCAGAATACATACGCTTTCATTCCCTTGCATGAATATTTTCTGCTTTTATGAATGTATGGAATTAACGCAAAGTAAGAAGCAATCATTTCCCTTTCCCCCGTTAAGTGCTCGTGTCCGCCACCGCACCAAATTCGCGGCGAATTAATCGCGACTAAAATCCGTGTAAACTCGAAGGGTAAATCCGTATCGTTTCCATTTACCCTCAAATTGTTCCAAGTTTTAAATTGAATTCCTTGTATTTTCAGGAATTTGCGAACTGCCCCAAGAATACAGTCGTACCCGCATGTGAAGTCCTCTTGTTAAACGAAACCGGGGGCAAATCAATGCCTGAGCACTGTCACTAAATGGACGGCTTCAATAAAGAAAATACGAGTGAAAAACTCAGCAACCTCAGAGATGGGTAGTTTTGTATCGTTCCAATCTACCCATGATCATATCGCGTTCTGAATTACCTCTATTCTGTCTTAACAGGCGTTGTAAATTGCCTCGAGAAGCGTCGTGGTGTAGATTTGCCCATACGACAGACCGTACCATCCGAAGATTAACCCTTAAAAGGAACCTCCAGGACGCCTGTGGTCTCGTGGACCAGATGGCACGGGGAATGGCACTGGTCCGAAACGTCCCGAGTTCGATCCCCGAAGATGGGGAATGTTATAAGTGTTTTAAATAAATAAAACAGTTTTGCACGTTTCCTTTTGCAGAAAGGAACGAAGAATGCTCGACTACCAGAATCAAGGCAATACTTTGCCGACACCTTGGTCCTAATGGTGAAGCGGCCCACGAAAGTTGAAAAAAAACTCAATCCAGTGAACTTGATAAAGAGGTCACGCAAACTTCAACATACAAGGGTAAAGCAGTATCGTCCCAATTTTTTTTCAGAATATGAGAACGTATACTAACACATTCCCTTTCATTTCTGCAGGGGTCATCACTGTGCCAGACAGGTGAGTATCACTTCCCTTTTAAAACTCAATAGGACTTGTTGCCCTAAAGTCAATCCTTAAATTGAAACAATGGACCTCCATGGACGCCTGCGATTTGCGAGCTCGATGGCATGAAAAATGACAGTGCCAGGCGAAACACTTATGTAGCAGCTCAAAGTGAAGGGTAACTCGGTATCGATTCCAATTTACCCTTTTTAATCTCATGTTTGACATGTCTTCTTCCCCTTTTGACAGGAGATGTTCTAAAAAAAAACACAAAACAAAAAAAAAAATCATCACAAGTAGCTGAGAAGAGCTGATGCTTGACGTTCAAAATAACTCGAAAAATTATCCAATGAGCTCAAGTGAGGAATCAAGTCATAATCGATCCTTGGACGGCCTTGCCTACTTTATCCATGAGTTACTCAGGTGCAGAAATGATTAACCTACCCAGAGGCCAGATGTCCAATCTTCGACTCAGGCCAAATCATGGGGCAATTCTAGATGTCGCCTACTCGGCGTAACCCATCCTGACAAAAATGGGGCAAACTATGGCGAATCCCAACTGGGCAAAAACCGAGTGCGTCCTATCTGTATCATGTTATCCTCGAGATGACACTCAGCTTTTCTTCTTACAGGGACATACAATCCAATCCAAATGAAGGAACTTCTTCAATTCAAGTCCATAAGAAGTACATACAAGGGTAAAGCAGTATCATTCCAATTTTTTCCAGAATATGAGAACGTATACTAACAACTTCCCTTCATTTCTGCAGGGGTCATCACTGTGCCAGACAGGTGAGTATCACTTCCCTTTTAAAACTCAATAGAATCCAAAAGTTTTGGAATTCTTAGAGCAGATGCCAGAGTTTCTACAACTCATTCACATGAACATGGGCAACCCATGATCCCCAGAGCCTTCTTGCATGCTTGCATGATTTGTTCATCTCATGAGTTGTTGAAGGTTATTTCGTATGCTCGAAAATGCTCACACTTAGCATGGTTTATGCATGATTGTCCTTCATGTTTAATTAATCAACTCTTCACAAGTGGTGTAAACTACATGAGGTACATCAAGATATCGATCGATCAAAGCAAATCTTTGCTTCACCGATCCTTTGACCATGCGACGTCAGCTAAGGGAACACCGGGCAAATAGAAGAAGTCCTTAACCACCAAATTCCCAAAGCCGAACTCCCAACTGGGGCATGTACGGGGCAATTTTGGATTCTGCCAAAGCCTGACTTGATTGAGAATGGGGCAAATTGTTAGCGAGCTCCAAATTGGAAGAAGGGAATACCCTCTCTATGTCTCATATGTCTTTCAAAGTGACACCCAATTTTCTTCTCGTAGGTGCCAAGCTAGAAGACATGTTTTTGATTGTTACCACTGAAGCAAATCAAAACCGAAGCTTCCCCATCATCTTAAGATCCTATTTCGTGTACATTTTTCTCGTGTAAGATTCAGTGTGGAAACAAGTCATTTGCAGTAACTCAAAATCAAATTCCAAGCAGTGGCTACGTTTGGGGGAATTCCCAATTTTGGCAAACCTAGAGTCACATGATGCGATCCATCCTGATGGAAATGAGCAGAACAGATAGTGAACTTCGATTTGGATAAGGGAGTATGTTATTCCCGACTCACTTGCTTTTGGAAATAATTCTCTACTTTCTATCTTGCAGGGGCATTCGATCGACCATGTTGGTCATCGGCATAACACAACCAGGGCGAGCATATTTTTTCTTATTCTGGGGCAAACATGAGAATGAGCTCGTCCTCGACTCAAACTCGAAAGATCCGCTCGCATGTCTTGGGGCAACTTAGATTCCCCTTCATCTGTTTTTGTGAAGCGTGACAATTTTAATTAATTGCTACATCTGCCTGATTGAAAAATGCTCATACATTATGTGGTTTATGCATGATTGTTTTTCACGTTGAATTTACCAACTTTGAATAAGGAGCATAAATTGCATATGATGCATCGAATGTACAAAATGGGGCATGACAGGATGATGAAAAGCAAGCCATTCCCATACACGTCCTATAGTCTAATCCCCAGTGAGATGAGCGGTAGTCAGGATCCGCATTCCTCGAGGCAATGGGTTTTTTCGCAAAAGGTATGATAGTCGAAGTGACAGAGGCATCTACTTCTCTATCCAAATACTACAGGTGTCTATTGCAAACCTCTTGAGCGGCGGTTTCATTTTCTTACCCCTGTCAAGAACCACCCTACATTGGGGCAAGACGAGGTAATTCCAGCGGCGGCATGAGGTAAATGGTTAGAAGTTCTCTTGCTCAGACTAGCATCAATCTTCGGGTGTTTCTTTACATTGAACTCGAACTTTAATTCAAGTGCCTTAGGATGAAGAAGAGCATTCATTTCTCTATCCTATACACTACATCCATTGTACAGCCCAATTGAGCCTGTATATTCATTTCTCAAGCCCCATTGATGATCATTGCTCGTTCCAATTTGAAGATGACGTCATCACCAAAGAACAGAACTGAAGAGACCGGGGCAGTAAAGAATCCCCAAGCGAACTCATCTCGTATGCTAGATTTCTCATGTAGTGTCTAGCATCATTCCTTACAAAGAAAAGAAAAGAAAGATAGGTGTCAAAAAATAGCTCTCTCTCAAGAAAGAAAATGGGAATCGAGATTAAGAAAAGCAAAAGCTAATCCCACAGAAAATCCCGGGCAATAAAAAGCAAAATGCCTATCAAAAGCGAGGCCAATGCCCATTCAAATCCTTGTTCATTTGTTTTGAAAATCCCAAATGACAGACTTGTAAAGAAAAAGTCTCCAAGAGAGTCAAATGGAAGTTGCAATCATCAATAGAAGCTCCATCCTCAAGCAATGATGGCACATTTTGAAATCAATTTCAGAAGGCCAAGATCGATGATAAGACAGCAATGATCACTAGCATCAAGCCATTCTCATATATTTTCTAAGCCAAAATGAGCCTTTTCATTTCTCAGTCCCAAATCCTAACCTACGTTACAACCCTTCAAAGTCTCTTCTGATTAGGGCACATGAATTAACGTAGAGTTAAATGATCTTAAGCATCGCTCAAAGAAGTTCGAGCAAGATTATTTCTCTCTCATTTTTGCAGGGTTCTTGACTTGTAAACCCAGAGCAGATGATGAAGATCTTCTTTAAAAAAGGCCTTGACTCCACAGGAGTCCCATTTGGTAAACCATTGACCTAGCCCATATTACGGTCCTAATCAAAACCTCCAGATCGGCTCGGTAGTACCAATTGCGAGATTACTCAGACCCTTGTTGAAGACGATGATGGTAAGATTGAGTGATTTCTCTTGAATCCTACAGTTAGGATAAATAGCTTTCCTCAAGAGTAGGAGAAAGCCCTTTCGGACTGAAGTCCCCCATTCAGAGTACATTCGAGGTATTCACAATGTAATTACCTCCTTGAACAGAATTGGTAATGCAAACTTGACAGAATAGTTTTGCATAAATCCACTGAATGAATTTCAGTATGCATGCCTATACATGTTACATCTAAACATTGTTTAAGCACATGCATCCCTAATATTCGAGTTACCTCATGAGGTCTTGAAATCCATCCAAGGATGATTGAATGAACAAAGCCATGCTGGCAAGTGTCCACCTGGCCACCTTCCAAGCTCTCAGGTAAGTTTTCTAAACCCATTTTTGAATATCTTGTGTTTACACTGACATGGCTCGTATAGCACACCCTCTCGATGTGGTCACCGCCCTGTGAGATTGGCGGCACATTTCCTTTCGGATTGTCCAAGACCCGCTCTAGCGATCTCGAAACTCTTCTGGATCATCAAAGACCAGCTCTAGTAATCTCGTTCCCTTTCAGATCATCAAGGACCAGCTCTAATGATCTTGAAAGAAGTCTACCTTTCAACTACCCAGAAAACCCAGGTAAGTTTTCTAACCCTTTTCAAAAATCGCAAACTTTGAGTTTGCACCAATGAGAAAGCACATTTCTAAATTTCGTCCAGTTCATAATCGACATGCTCTTGTGACCTGCATGAAAAACTTGTTCGAACCATGATCGACATGCTCTTGTGGTCTCGACAAATTTTATCAAAATCATAATCGACATGCTCTTGTGATTTTGGTACCCTATCAAGTTCATGATCGACATGCTCTCATGTTCTTGATCTTATCCATCCAGTTCATAATCGACATGCTCTTGTGTCTGGATGCTTGTTCGAACCATGATCGACATGCTCTCGTGGTCTCGACAAATTTTATCAAAAACCATAATCGACATGCTCTTATGGTTTTGATACCCTTTCAGATCATCAAGGACCAGCTCTAATGATCTTGAAAGAAACTATGTGACTCCACTCGAAGAGATGCAGTGGACACATCCCCTTACAGATCTTGCGCTTTCTCGCATCAGGGGAAACCTCTGGTAACGGATAGGCACCAGTACCTTAAGATTCTTGCATCCACAAAATGCCTGGAGCTTAAGGAATCACTAGCATTATGAAGTGTCTGGTAAGACCGACATTTTATATGCGATCCATGTGCAGGTTTCTTTAATCCGTTTTCTCGGAGCAGAGAAATCTTAACACATGTTATTTACAGTCTTGCACATCATGCATCATTGCACTTGCATATAAAATGGGATTAAAACTCCCCCACAAAAAAAAATCAAAAAAAAAATCATCATCATCATTCATTTGCATTGTCAAAATTTAGATTCAATTTTGTCTTTGAGCGAAACCTCTACGAGTCTCCGCTCAAAGAGGGGCAGCTGTTGACACCTAAATTTTGACTTTTTAAAATTCATTCACTTAAGTACATAAAAAAAATGAGAATTTGTTCTCACCAAAAATTAATTTTTTCATGCATTGCATATTTAATTTTTTGTCGGTCATGCATTTTATTATGGCTAACGACGGAGGATTTGAGCTTAAATTGACAAACGATTGGATTGAGCGTGAGGGAGGTGTGCCGAAAGGCTTATGAAGTTTTGAACTTAAAAGAAATTTTTCCACAGGACTGAATTGCAAATACATAAAACTTCAGGGACTGAATTGCAAATACATAAAACTTCAGGGGCTGAATTGCAAATACATAAAATTTTAGGGATAGTGGAGAAATTAGAAAGGAAGATGGAGAAGGGGGAGATATAGAAAGGAAGATGGAGAAGGGGAGATATAGAAGGGAAGATGGAGAAATTAGAAGGAAAGTTGGAGAATGGAAGATGGTAGAATTAGAAGGGAAGATGAAGAATTAGAATGGGAGATGGAAAGATTAGAATGGAAGATGGTGAATTAGAAGGGAAGATGGAGATAAAGAATGAAGGATGGTGGAATTAGAAGGGAGATGGAGATAAAGAAGGGAAGATGGTGGAATTAGAAGGGAAGATGAAGTTAGTGGAAAAATTAGAATGATAGATGAAGATAGAGAAAGGAAGATGGGGAGTAGGCTATAAAAGGAGGAAGAATGACAGCCTTGAAGGGCCCCCTTCAAGGCTGTCATTCTTCCTCCTTTTATAGCCTACTCCCCCATCTTCCTTTCTCTATCTTCATCTATCATTCTAATTTTTCCACTAACTTCATCTTCCCTTCTAATTCCACCATCTTCCCTTCTTTATCTCCATCTCCCTTCTAATTCCACCATCCTCCATTCTTTATCTCCATCTTCCCTTCTAATTCACCATCTTCCATTCTAATCTTTCCATCTCCCATTCTAATTCTTCATCTTCCCTTCTAATTCTACCATCTTCCATTCTCCAACTTTCCTTCTAATTTCTCCATCTTCCCTTCTATATCTCCCCTTCTCCATCTTCCTTTCTATATCTCCCCTTCTCCATCTTCCCTTTCTAATTTCTCCACTATCCCTAAAATTTTATGTATTTGCAATTCAGCCCCTGAAGTTTTATGTATTTGCAATTCAGTCCCTGAAGTTTTATGTATTTGCAATTCAGTCCCTGTGGAAAAATTTCTTTTAAGTTCAAAACTTCATAAGCCTTTCGGCACACCTCCCTCACGCTCAATCCAATCGTTTGTCAATTTAAGCTCAAATCCTCCGTCGTTAGCCATAATAAAATGCATGACCGACAAAAAATTAAATATGCAATGCATGAAAAAATTATTTTTTGGTGAGAACAAATTCTCATTTTTTTTATGTACTTAAGTGAATGAATTTTAAAAAGTCAAAATTTAGGTGTCAACAGCTGCCCCTCTTTGAGCGGAGACTCGTAGAGGTTTCGCTCAAAGACAAAATTGAACCTAAATTTTGACAATGCAAATGAATGATGATGATGATTTTTTGATTTTTTGATTTTTTTTTGTGGGGGAGTTTTAATCCCATTTTATATGCAAGTGCAATGATGCATGATGTGCAAGACTGTAAATAACATGTGTTAAGATTTCTCTGCTCCGAGAAAACGGATTAAAGAAACCTGCACATGGATCGCATATAAAATGTCGGTCTTACCAGACACTTCATAATGCTAGTGATTCCCTTAAGCTCCAGGCATTTTTGTGGATGCAAGAATCTTAAGGTACTGGTGCCTATCCGTTACCAGAGGTTTCCCCTGATGCGAGAAAGCGCAAGATCTGTAAGGGGATGTGTCCACTGCATCTCTTCGAGTGGAGTCACATAGTTTCTTTCAAGATCATTAGAGCTGGTCCTTGATGATCTGAAAGGGTATCAAAACCATAAGAGCATGTCGATTATGGTTTTTGATAAAATTTGTCGAGACCACGAGAGCATGTCGATCATGGTTCGAACAAGCATCCAGACACAAGAGCATGTCGATTATGAACTGGATGGATAAGATCAAGAACATGAGAGCATGTCGATCATGAACTTGATAGGGTACCAAAATCACAAGAGCATGTCGATTATGATTTTGATAAAATTTGTCGAGACCACAAGAGCATGTCGATCATGGTTCGAACAAGTTTTTCATGCAGGTCACAAGAGCATGTCGATTATGAACTGGACGAAATTTAGAAATGTGCTTTCTCATTGGTGCAAACTCAAAGTTTGCGATTTTTGAAAAGGGTTAGAAAACTTACCTGGGTTTTCTGGGTAGTTGAAAGGTAGACTTCTTTCAAGATCATTAGAGCTGGTCCTTGATGATCTGAAAGGGAACGAGATTACTAGAGCTGGTCTTTGATGATCCAGAAGAGTTTCGAGATCGCTAGAGCGGGTCTTGGACAATCCGAAAGGAAATGTGCCGCCAATCTCACAGGGCGGTGACCACATCGAGAGGGTGTGCTATACGAGCCATGTCAGTGTAAACACAAGATATTCAAAAATGGGTTTAGAAAACTTACCTGAGAGCTTGGAAGGTGGCCAGGTGGACACTTGCCAGCATGGCTTTGTTCATTCAATCATCCTTGGATGGATTTCAAGACCTCATGAGGTAACTCGAATATTAGGGATGCATGTGCTTAAACAATGTTTAGATGTAACATGTATAGGCATGCATACTGAAATTCATTCAGTGGATTTATGCAAAACTATTCTGTCAAGTTTGCATTACCAATTCTGTTCAAGGAGGTAATTACATTGTGAATACCTCGAATGTACTCTGAATGGGGGACTTCAGTCCGAAAGGGCTTTCTCCTACTCTTGAGGAAAGCTATTTATCCTAACTGTAGGATTCAAGAGAAATCACTCAATCTTACCATCATCGTCTTCAACAAGGGTCTGAGTAATCTCGCAATTGGTACTACCGAGCCGATCTGGAGGTTTTGATTAGGACCGTAATATGGGCTAGGTCAATGGTTTACCAAATGGGACTCCTGTGGAGTCAAGGCCTTTTTTAAAGAAGATCTTCATCATCTGCTCTGGGTTTACAAGTCAAGAACCCTGCAAAAATGAGAGAGAAATAATCTTGCTCGAACTTCTTTGAGCGATGCTTAAGATCATTTAACTCTACGTTAATTCATGTGCCCTAATCAGAAGAGACTTTGAAGGGTTGTAACGTAGGTTAGGATTTGGGACTGAGAAATGAAAAGGCTCATTTTGGCTTAGAAAATATATGAGAATGGCTTGATGCTAGTGATCATTGCTGTCTTATCATCGATCTTGGCCTTCTGAAATTGATTTCAAAATGTGCCATCATTGCTTGAGGATGGAGCTTCTATTGATGATTGCAACTTCCATTTGACTCTCTTGGAGACTTTTTCTTTACAAGTCTGTCATTTGGGATTTTCAAAACAAATGAACAAGGATTTGAATGGGCATTGGCCTCGCTTTTGATAGGCATTTTGCTTTTTATTGCCCGGGATTTTCTGTGGGATTAGCTTTTGCTTTTCTTAATCTCGATTCCCATTTTCTTTCTTGAGAGAGAGCTATTTTTTGACACCTATCTTTCTTTTCTTTTCTTTGTAAGGAATGATGCTAGACACTACATGAGAAATCTAGCATACGAGATGAGTTCGCTTGGGGATTCTTTACTGCCCCGGTCTCTTCAGTTCTGTTCTTTGGTGATGACGTCATCTTCAAATTGGAACGAGCAATGATCATCAATGGGGCTTGAGAAATGAATATACAGGCTCAATTGGGCTGTACAATGGATGTAGTGTATAGGATAGAGAAATGAATGCTCTTCTTCATCCTAAGGCACTTGAATTAAAGTTCGAGTTCAATGTAAAGAAACACCCGAAGATTGATGCTAGTCTGAGCAAGAGAACTTCTAACCATTTACCTCATGCCGCCGCTGGAATTACCTCGTCTTGCCCCAATGTAGGGTGGTTCTTGACAGGGGTAAGAAAATGAAACCGCCGCTCAAGAGGTTTGCAATAGACACCTGTAGTATTTGGATAGAGAAGTAGATGCCTCTGTCACTTCGACTATCATACCTTTTGCGAAAAAACCCATTGCCTCGAGGAATGCGGATCCTGACTACCGCTCATCTCACTGGGGATTAGACTATAGGACGTGTATGGGAATGGCTTGCTTTTCATCATCCTGTCATGCCCCATTTTGTACATTCGATGCATCATATGCAATTTATGCTCCTTATTCAAAGTTGGTAAATTCAACGTGAAAACAATCATGCATAAACCACATAATGTATGAGCATTTTTCAATCAGGCAGATGTAGCAATTAATTAAAATTGTCACGCTTCACAAAAACAGATGAAGGGGAATCTAAGTTGCCCCAAGACATGCGAGCGGATCTTTCGAGTTTGAGTCGAGGACGAGCTCATTCTCATGTTTGCCCCAGAATAAGAAAAAATATGCTCGCCCTGGTTGTGTTATGCCGATGACCAACATGGTCGATCGAATGCCCCTGCAAGATAGAAAGTAGAGAATTATTTCCAAAAGCAAGTGAGTCGGGAATAACATACTCCCTTATCCAAATCGAAGTTCACTATCTGTTCTGCTCATTTCCATCAGGATGGATCGCATCATGTGACTCTAGGTTTGCCAAAATTGGGAATTCCCCCAAACGTAGCCACTGCTTGGAATTTGATTTTGAGTTACTGCAAATGACTTGTTTCCACACTGAATCTTACACGAGAAAAATGTACACGAAATAGGATCTTAAGATGATGGGGAAGCTTCGGTTTTGATTTGCTTCAGTGGTAACAATCAAAAACATGTCTTCTAGCTTGGCACCTACGAGAAGAAAATTGGGTGTCACTTTGAAAGACATATGAGACAGAGAGAGGGTATTCCCTTCTTCCAATTTGGAGCTCGCTAACAATTTGCCCCATTCTCAATCAAGTCAGGCTTTGGCAGAATCCAAAATTGCCCCCGTACATGCCCCAGTTGGGAGTTCGGCTTTGGGAATTTGGTGGTTAAGGACTTCTTCTATTTGCCCGGTGTTCCCTTAGCTGACGTCGCATGGTCAAAGGATCGGTGAAGCAAAGATTTGCTTTGATCGATCGATATCTTGATGTACCTCATGTAGTTTACACCACTTGTGAAGAGTTGATTAATTAAACATGAAGGACAATCATGCATAAACCATGCTAAGTGTGAGCATTTTCGAGCATACGAAATAACCTTCAACAACTCATGAGATCTTGATGAACAAATCATGCAAGCATGCAAGAAGGCTCTGGGGATCATGGGTTGCCCATGTTCATGTGAATGAGTTGTAGAAACTCTGGCATCTGCTCTAAGAATTCCAAAACTTTTGGATTCTATTGAGTTTTAAAAGGGAAGTGATACTCACCTGTCTGGCACAGTGATGACCCCTGCAGAAATGAAAGGGAAGTTGTTAGTATACGTTCTCATATTCTGGAAAAAATTGGAATGATACTGCTTTACCCTTGTATGTACTTCTTATGGACTTGAATTGAAGAAGTTCCTTCATTTGGATTGGATTGTATGTCCCTGTAAGAAGAAAAGCTGAGTGTCATCTCGAGGATAACATGATACAGATAGGACGCACTCGGTTTTTGCCCAGTTGGGATTCGCCATAGTTTGCCCCATTTTTTGTCAGGATGGGTTACGCCGAGTAGGCGACATCTAGAATTGCCCCATGATTTGGCCTGAGTCGAAGATTGGACATCTGGCCTCTGGGTAGGTTAATCATTTCTGCACCTGAGTAACTCATGGATAAAGTAGGCAAGGCCGTCCAAGGATCGATTATGACTTGATTCCTCACTTGAGCTCATTGGATAATTTTTCGAGTTATTTTGAACGTCAAGCATCAGCTCTTCTCAGCTACTTGTGATGATTTTTTTTTTGTTTTGTTTTTTTTTTTTTAGAACATCTCCTGTCAAAAGGGGAAGAAGACATGTCAAACATGAGATTAAAAAGGGTAAATTGGAATCGATACCGAGTTACCCTTCACTTTGAGCTTGCTACATAAGTGTTTCGCCTGGCACTGTCATTTTTCATGCCATCGAGCTCGCAAGATCGCAGGCGTCCATGGAGGTCCATTGTTTCAATTTAAGGATTGACTTTAGGGCAACAAGTCCTATTGAGTTTTAAAAGGGAAGTGATACTCACCTGTCTGGCACAGTGATGACCCCTGCAGAAATGAAAGGAATGTGTTAGTATACGTTCTCATATTCTGAAAAAAAATTGGGACGATACTGCTTTACCCTTGTATGTTGAATGTTTTGCGTGACCTCTTTATCAAGTTCACTGGATTGAGTTTTTTTTCAACTTTCGTGGGCCGCTTCACCATTAGGACCAAGGTCGTGGCAAAGTATTGGCCTTGATTCTGGTAGTCGAGCATTCTTCGTTCCTTTCTGCAAAAGGAAACGTGCAAAACTGTTTTATTTATTTAAAACACTTACAACATTCCCCATCTTCGGGGATCGAACTCGGGACGTTTCGGACCAGTGCCATTCCCCGTGCCATCTGGTCCACGAGACCACAGGCGTCCTGGAGGCTTCCTTTTAAGGGTTAATCTTCGGATGGTACGGTCTTGTCGTATTGGGCAAATCTACACCACGACGCTTCTCGAGGCAATTTACAACGCCTGTTAAGACAGAATAGAGGTAATTCAGAACGCGATATGATCATGGGTAGATTGGAACGATACAAAACTACCCATCTCTGAGGTTGCTTGAGTTTTTCACTCGTATTTTTCTTTATTTGAAGCCGTCCATTTAGTGACAGTGCTCAGGCATTGATTTGCCCCCGGTTTCGTTTAACAAGAGGACTTCACATGCGGGTACGACTGTATTCTTGGGGCATTTCGCAAATTCCTGAAAATACAAGGAATTCAATTTAAAACTTGGAACAATTTGAGGGTAAATGGAAACGATACGGATTTACCCTTCGAGTTTACACGGATTTTTAGTCGCGATTAATTCGCCGCGAATTTGGTGCGGTGGCGGACACGAGCACTTAACGGGGGAAAGGGAAATGATTGCTTCTTACTTTTGCGTTAATTCCATACATTCATAAAAGCAGAAAATATTCATGCAAGGGAATGAAAGCGTATGTATTCTGGATTAGTTTTTCTTCCTCTGCAGGCTCTCCAATGGTCAGCAGGCTTCCTTCCGGATCAGGTACACATCAGCCATATTGAAGGTCCGGTGGTCACTGGCTGAGCATGCGCATCACAGCCCCGATACTCCACCGACGTCAAACTGGTCGATCATGGCTAAAAAATCGTCGTCAATGTCCGCTTGGTGGTGATTCGTCCCCTCTTTCTCGGGAGGTATCGACGCTGATCCAGTAGGATTGGTCTTTTTGTACCCTGCTCCAACAGAACTCGATCCTGTTATGACTGATCTAACTCACCTTTTAAACGGGCGTTCTCGATCTTCAGGTACTGTCTTTCGTCGAGCGCGATGAGGCTATGGCAGTTGGGGCAAGTGGTGGAGTCGAAAGCTTCCTATACCTCTTATTCTCTGCTCGGAGTTTTTCATTTTCAGCTTTCAGAAACTCAACTTCACTG
>JAGVVM010023881.1:0-10216 GCA_019149425.1 Psidium friedrichsthalianum | reverse complement strand
GGCTTTGATGATCTTGAAAGGGAAACGAGATCACTAGAGCTGGTCTTTGATGATCGAAAGAGTTCAAGATCGGTAGAGCTGGTCTTGGATGATCCGAGAGAGGGATGTGCCGCCAATCTCACAGGGCGCGTGACCACATCGAGAGGGGCTATGCTACACAGAGCCTTGTCAGTGTAAACACAAAAATGGGTTCAGAAAACTTACCTGGGTCTTCTGAATGAATGGTCAAGGGAGTAGAGGGCTGACGCATCATACCTGTTATTCTCTGAAGCAAAATTATGCGCATCGACCAGATCAATGCTAATGCGACATGTATTTCATAAAAAATCATGCTTCACTGAAGAAGGTGAAGCTTGAATGACTGCATGTGTCGCAACAGAAGAGTGCTAACAATCTCAGATTTCATCTTTTGAAAGGTCAGGGTTGAGAGATATACTTACCTGAGAGCTTGGAAGATGGCCCAGCATGGCTTTGTTCATTCAATCATCCTTGGATGAATTTCAAGACCTCATGAGGTAACTCGAATATTAGGATGCATGTGCACAAACAATGTTAGATGTAACATGTACAATCATGTACTGAAATTCATTCAGTGGATTTATGCAAAACTATTCTGTCAAGTTTGCATCACCAATTCTGTTCAAGGAGGTAATTACATTGTGAATACCTCGAATGTACTCTGAATGGGGACTTCAGTCCGAAAGGGCTTTCTCTTACTCTTGAGAAAAGCTATTTATCCTAACTGTAGGATTCAAGAGAAATCACTCAATCTTACCATCATTGCTTTCAACAAGGGTCTGAGTAATCTCGCAATTGGTACTACCGAGCCGATCTGGAGGTTTTGATTAGGACCGTAATATAGGCTAGGTCAATGGTTTACCAAATGGGACTCCTGTGGAGTCAAGGCTTTTTGAAAGAAGATCTTCATCATCTGCTCCGGGTTTACAAGTCAAGAACCCTGCAAAAATGAGAGAGAAATAATCTTGCTCGAACTTCTTGAGCGATGCTTAAGATCATTTAACTCTACGTTAATTCATGTGCCCTAATCAGAAGAGACTTGAAGGGTTGTAACGTAGGTTAGGATTTGGGACTGAGAAATGAAAGGCTCATTTTGGCTTAGAAAATATATGAGAATGGCTTGATGCTAGTGATCATTGCTGTCTTATCATCGATCTTGGCCTTCTGAAATTGATTTCAAAATGTGCCATCATTGCTTGAGGATGGAGCTTCTATTGATGATTGCAACTTCCATTTGACTCTCTTGGAGACTTTTTCTTTACAAGTCTGTCATTTGGGATTTTCAAAACAAATGACAAGGATTTGAATGGGCATTGGCCTCGCTTTTGATAGGCATTTTGCTTTTTATTGCCCGGGATTTTCTGTGGGATTAGCTTTGCTTTTCTTAATCTCGATTCCCATTTTCTTTCTTGAGAGAGAGCTATTTTTGACACCTATCTTTCTTTCTTTTCTTTGTAAGAATGATGCTAGACACTACATGAGAAATCTAGCATACGAGATGAGTTCGCTTGGGGATTCTTTACTGCCCCGGTCTCTTCAGTTCTGTTCTTTGGTGATGACGTCATCTTCAAATTGGAACGAGCAATGATCATCAATGGGGCTTGAGAAATGAATATACAGGCTCAATTGGCTGTACAATGGATGTAGTGTATAGGATAGAGAAATGAATGCTCTTCTTCATCCTAAGGCACTTGAATTAAAGTTCGAGTTCAATGTAAAGAAACACCCGAAGATTGATGCTAGTCTGAGCAAGAGAAACTTCTAACCATTTACCTCATGCCGCCGCTGGAATTACCTCGTCTTGCCCCAATGTAGGGTGGTTCTTGACAGGGGTAAGAAAATGAAACCGCCGCTCAAGAGGTTTGCAATAGACACCTGTAGTATTTGGATAGAGAAGTAGATGCCTCTGTCACTTCGACTATCATACCTTTTGCGAAAAAACCCATTGCCTCGAGGAATGCGGATCCTGACTACCGCTCATCTCACTGGGGATTAGACTATAGGACGTGTATGGGAATGGCTTGCTTTTCATCATCCTGTCATGCCCCATTTTGTACATTCGATGCATCATATGCAATTTATGCTCCTTATTCAAAGTTGGTAAATTCAACGTGAAAAACAATCATGCATAAACCACATAATGTATGAGCATTTTTCAATCAGGCAGATGTAGCAATTAATTAAAATTGTCACGCTTCACAAAAACAGATGAAGGGGAATCTAAGTTGCCCCAAGACATGCGAGCGGATCTTTCGAGTTTGAGTCGAGGACGAGCTCATTCTCATGTTTGCCCCAGAATAAGAAAAAATATGCTCGCCCTGGTTGTGTTATGCCGATGACCAACATGGTCGATCGAATGCCCCTGCAAGATAGAAAGTAGAGAATTATTTTCAAAAGCAAGTGAGTCGGGAATAACATACTCCCTTATCCAAATCGAAGTTCACTATCTGTTCTGCTCATTTCCATCAGGATGGATCGCATCATGTGACTCTAGGTTTGCCAAAATTGGGAATTCCCCAACGTAGCCACTGCTTGGAATTTGATTTTGAGTTACTGCAAATGACTTGTTTCCACACTGAATCTTACACGAGAAAAATGTACACGAAATAGGATCTTAAGATGATGGGGAAGCTTCGGTTTTGATTTGCTTCAGTGGTAACAATCAAAAACATGTCTTCTAGCTTGGCACCTACGAGAAGAAAATTGGGTGTCATTTGAAAGACATATGAGACAGAGAGAGGGTATTCCCTTCTTCCAATTTGGAGCTCGCTACAATTTGCCCCATTCTCAATCAAGTCAGGCTTTGGCAGAATCCAAAATTGCCCCGTACATGCCCCAGTTGGGAGTTCGGCTTTGGGAATTTGGTGGTTAAGGACTTCTTCTATTTGCCCGGTGTTCCCTTAGCTGACGTCGCATGGTCAAAGGATCGGTGAAGCAAAGATTTGCTTTGATCGATCGATATCTTGATGTACCTCATGTAGTTTACACCACTTGTGAAGAGTTGATTAATTAAACATGAAGGACAATCATGCATAAACCATGCTAAGTGTGAGCATTTTCGAGCATACGAAATAACCTTCAACAACTCATGAGATTTTGTGAAAATCTTGATGAACAAATCATGCAAGCATGCAAGAGGCTCTGGGGATCATGGGTTGCCCATGTTCATGTGAATGAGTTGTAGAAACTCTGGCATTCTGCTCTAAGAATTCCAAAACTTTTGGATTCTATTGAGTTTTAAAAGGAAGTGATACTCACCTGTCTGGCACAGTGATGACCCCTGCAGAAATGAAAGGGAAGTTGTTAGTATACGTTCTCATATTCTGGAAAAAAATTGGAATGATACTGCTTTACCCTTGTATGTACTTCTAGGACTTGAATTGAAGAAGTTCCTTCATTTGGATCGGATTGTATGTCCCTGTAAGAAGAAAAGCTGAGTGTCATCTCGAGGATAACATGATACAGATAGGACGCACTCGGTTTTGCCCAGTTGGGATTCGCCATAGTTTGCCCCATTTTTTGTCAGGATGGGTTACGCCGAGTAGGCGACATCTAGAATTGCCCCTGATTTGGCCTGAGTCGAAGATTGGACATCTGCCTCTGGGTAGGTTAATCATTTCTGCACCTGAGTAACTCATGGATAAAGTAGGCAAGGCCGTCCAAGGATCGATTATGACTTGATTCCTCACTTGAGCTCATTGGATAATTTTCGAGTTATTTTGAACGTCAAGCATCAGCTCTTCTCAGCTACTTGTGATGATTTTTTTTTTGTTTTGTTGTTTTTTTTTAGAACATCTCCTGTCAAAAGGGGAAGAAGACATGTCAAACATGAGATTAAAAAGGGTAAATTGGAATCGATACCGAGTTACCCTTCACTTTGAGCTTGCTACATAAGTGTTCGCCTGGCACTGTCATTTTTCATGCCATCGAGCTCGCAAGATCGCAGGCGTCCATGGAGGTCCATTGTTTCAATTTAAGGATTGACTTTAGGGCACAAGTCCTATTGAGTTTTAAAAGGGAAGTGATACTCACCTGTCTGGCACAGTGATGACCCCTGCAGAAATGAAAGGGAATGGTTAGTATACGTTCTCATATTCTGGAAAAAAATTGGGACGTACTGCTTTACCCTTGTATGTTGAATGTTTTGTTGCGTGACCTCTTTATCAAGTTCACTGGATTGAGTTTTTTTCAACTTTCGTGGGCCGCTTCACCATTAGGACCAAGGTCGTGGAAAAGTATTGGCCTTGATTCTGGTAGTCGAGCATTCTTCGTTCCTTTCTGCAAAAGGAAACGTGCAAAAACTGTTTTATTTATTAAAACACTTACAACATTCCCCATCTTCGGGGTCGAACTCGGGACGTTTCGGACCAGTGCCATTCCCGTGCCATCTGGTCCACGAGACCACAGGCGTCCTGGAGGCTTCCTTTTAAGGGTTAATCTTCGGATGGTACGTCTTGTCGTATTGGGCAAATCTACACCACGCGCTTCTCGAGGCAATTTACAACGCCTGTGAAGACAGAATAGAGGTAATTTCAGAACGCGATATGATCATGGTAGATTGGAACGATAAAAACTACCCATCTCTGAGGTTGCTGAGTTTTTCACTCGTATTTTTCTTTATTTGAAGCCGTCCATTTAGTGACAGTGCTCAGGCATTGATTTGCCCCCGGTTTCGTTTAACAAGAGAGGACTTCCACATGCGGGTACGACTGTATTCTTGGGGCAGTTCGCAAATTCCTAAAAATACAAGGAATTCAATTTAAAACTTGGACCAATTTGAGGGTAAATGGAAACGATACGGATTTACCCTTCGAGTTTACACGGATTTTTAGTCGCGATTAATTCGCCGCGAATTTGGTGCGGTGGGCGGACACGAGCACTTAACGGGGGAAAGGAAATGATTGCTTCTTACTTTTGCGTTAATTCCATACATTCATAAAAGCAGAAAATTTATGCAAGGGAATGAAAGCGTATGTATTTGGATTAGTTTTTATCCTCTGCAGGCTCTCCAATGGTCAGCAGCTTCCTTCCGGATCAGGTACACATCAGCCATATGAAGGTCCGGTGGTCACTGGCTGAGCATGCGCATCACCCCCCGATACTCCATCGACGTCAAACTGGTCGATCATGGCCTAAAAAATCATCGTCAATGTCCGCTTGGTGGTGATTCGTCCCCTCTTTCTCGGGAGGTATCGACGCTGATCCAGTAGGATTGGTTTTTTGTACCCTGCTCAACAGAACTCGATCCTGTTATAAACTGATCTAACTCACCTAGTTTATAACAGCGGATCGAGTTCTGTTGGAGCAGGGTACAAAAAGTACCACCTACTGGAATCAGCATCGATACCGCCGAGAAAGACGGGAACAAATCACCCACAAGCGGACATTGACGATGACTGTTAGCCATGAGTTTCGACCAGTTTTATGTCGATAGAGCATCGGGGCTGTGATCCGCATGCTCAGCAGTGACCACCGGACCTTCAATATGGCCGTGCGTACCTGATCCGGAAGGAAGCCGCGACCATTGGACAGAGCCTGCAGAGGAGAAAAACTATCCAGAATACATCCGCTTCCATTCCCTTGCATGATATTTTCTGCTTTTATGAATGTATTGGAATTAAACGCAAAAGTAAGAAAGCAATCATTTCCTTTCCCACGTTAAGTTGCTCGTGTCCGCACCGCCCCACCAAAATTCGCGTGCGAATTAATCGCGACTAAAAATCCGTGTAAACTCGAAGGGTAAATCAGTTTATCGTTCCATTTATCCTCAATTGTCCAAGTTTTAAATTGAATTCCTTGTATTTTTAGGAATTTGCGAACTGTCCCAAGAATACAGTGTACCCGAATGTGAAGTTCCTCTTGTTAAACGAAACCGGGGGCAAATCAATGCCTGAGCACTGTCACTAAATGGACGGCTTCAAATAAAGAAAAATACGAGTGAAAAACTCAAGCACCTCAGAGATGGTAGTTTTGTATCGTTCCAATCCACCCATGATCATATCGCGTTCTGAATTACCTCTATTCTGTTCTTAACAGGCGTTGTAAATTGCCTCGAGAGCGTCTGGGTTAGATTTGCCAATACGACAAGACCGTACCATCCGAAGATAACCCTTAAAAGGAAGCCTCCAGGACGCCTGTGGTCTCGTGGACCAGATGGCACGGGGATGGCACTGGTCCGAACGTCCCGAGTTCGATCCCGAAGATGGGGAATGTTGTAAGTGTTTTAAATAAATAAAACAGTTTTTTGCACGTTCCTTTTGCAGAAAGGAACGAAGAATGCTCGACTACCAGAATCAAGGCAATACTTTGCACGACCTTTGGTCCTAATGGTGAAGCGGCCCACGAAAGTTGGAAAAAACTCAATCCAGTGAACTTGATAAAGAGGTCACGCAAAACATTCAACATACAAGGGTAAAGCAGTATCGTCCCAATTTTTTTCAGAATATGAGAACGTATACTAACACATTCCCTTTCATTTCTGCAGGGGTCATCACTGTGCCAGACAGGTGAGTATCACTTCCTTTAAAACTCAATAGGACTTGTTGCCCTAAAGTCAATCCTTAAAATTGAAACAATGGACCTCCATGGACGCCTGCGATCTTGCGAGCTCGATGGCATGAAAAATGACAGTGCCAGGCGAAACACTTATGTGGCAAGCTCAAAGTGAAGGGAATCGGTATCGATTCCAATTTACCCTTTTTATCTCATGTTTGACATGTCTTCTCCCCTTTTGACAGGAGATGTTCTAAAAAAAAAAAAACAAAACAAAAAAAAAATCATCACAAGTAGCTGAGAAGAGCTGAGCTTGACGTTCAAAATAACTCGAAAAATTATCCAATGAGCTCAAGTGAGGAATCAAGTCATAATCGATCCTTGGACGGCCTTGCCTACTTTATCCATGAGTTACTCAGTGCAGAAATGATTAAACTACCAGAGGCCAGATGTCCAATCTTCGACTCAGGCCAAAATCAGGGGGCAATTCTAGATGTCGCCTACTCGGCGTAACCCATCCTGACAAAAAATGGCAAACTATGGCGAATCCCAACTGGGCAAAAACCGAGTGCGTCCTATCTGTATCATGATCCTCGAGATGACACTCAGCTTTTCTTCTTACAGGGACATACAATCCGATCCAAATGAAGGAACTTCTTCAATTCAATCCATAAGAAGTACATACAAGGGTAAAGCAGTATCGTTCCAATTTTTTCCAGAATATGAGAATGTATACTAACAACTTCCCTTCATTTCTGCAAGGGGTCATCACTGTGCCAGACAGGTGAGTATCACTTCCCTTTTAAAACTCAATAGAATCAAAAGTTTTGGAATCTTAGAGCAGATGCCAGAGTTTCTACAACTCATTCACATGAACATGGGCAACCCATGATCCCCAGAGCCTTCTTGGCATGCTTGCATGATTTGTTCATCATCAAGATTTTCACAAAATATCATGAGTTGTTGAGGTTATTTGTATGCTCGAAAATGCTCACACTTAGCATGGTTTATGCATGATTGTCCTTCATGTTAATTAATCAACTCTTCACAAGTGGTGTAAACTCATGAGGTACATCAAGATATCGATCGATCAAAGCAAATCTTTGCTTCACCGATCCTTTGGCCATGCGACGTCAGCTAAAGGGAACACCGGGCAAATAGAAGAAGTCCTTAACACCAAATTCCCCAAAGCCGAACTCCCCAACTGGGGCATGTACAGGGGGCAATTTTGATTCTGCCAAAGCCTGACTTGATTGGGAATGGGCAAATTGTTAGCGAGCTCCAAATTGGAAGAAGGGAATACCCTCTCTCTTTCTCATATGTCTTTCAAAGTGACACCCAATTTTCTCTCGTAGGTGCCAAGCTAGAAGCCATGTTTTTGATTGTTACCACATGAAAGCAAATCAAAACCGAAGCTTCCCCATCATCTTAAGATCCTATTTCGTGTACATTTTCTCGTGTGTAAGATTCAGTGTGGAAAAAAGTCACATTGCAGTAACTCAAAATCAAATTCCAAGCAGTGCTACGTTTGGGGGAATTCCCAATTTTGGCAAAACCTAGAGTCACATGATGCGATCCATCCTGTGGAAATGAGCAGAACAGATAGTGAACTTCGAATTGGATAAGGGAGTATGTTATTCCCGACTCACTTGCTTTTGGAAATAATTCTCTACTTTCTATCTTGCAGGGCATTCGATCGACCATGTTGGTCATCGGCATAACACAACCAGGGCGAGCATATTTTTTCTTATTCTGGGGCAAACATGAGAATGAGCTCGTCCTCCTCGACTCAAACTCGAAAGATCCGCTCGCATTGTCTTGGCAACTTAGATTCCCCTTATCTAGGTTTTGTGAAGGTGACAATTTTAATTAATTGCTACATCTGCCTGATTGAAAAATGCTCATACATTATGTGGTTTATGCATGATGTTTTTTCACGTTGAATTTACCAACTTGAATAAGGGAGCATAAATTGCATATGATGCATCGAATGCTACAAATGGGGCATGACAGGAGGATGATGCAACAAGCAAGTCATTCCCCAAACACGTCCTATAGTCTAATCCCCAGTGAGATGAGCGGTAGTCAGGATCCGCATTTCCTCGAGGCAATGGGTTTTCGCAAAAGGTATGATAGTCGAAGTGACAGAGGCATCTACTTCTCTATCAAATACTACAGGTGTCTATTGCAAAACCTCTTTAGCGGCGGTTTCATTTTCTTACCCCTGTCAAGAACCACCCCACATGGGGCAAGACGACAGGTAATTCCAGCGGCGGCATGAGGTAAATGTTAGAAGTTCTCTTGCTCAGACTAGCATCAATCTTCGGGTGTTTCTTTACATTGAACTCGAACTTTAATTCAAGTTGCCTTAGGATGAAGAAGAGCATTCATTTCTCTATCCTATACACTACATCCATTGTACAGCCCAATTGAGCCTGTATATTCATTTCTCAAGCCCCATTGATGATCATTGCTCGTTCCAATTTGAAGATGACGTCATCACCAAAGAACAGAACTGAAGAGACCGGGGCAGTAAGAATCCCCAAGCGAACTCATCTCGTATGCTAGATTTCTCATGTAGTGTCTAGCATCATTCCTTACAAAGAAAGAAAAAGAAAGATAGGTGTCAAAAAATAGCTCTCTCTCCAAGAAAGAAAATGGGAATCGAGATTTAAGAAAAGCAAAAGCTAATCCCACAGACAATCCCGGGCAAATAAAAAGCAAAATGCCTATCAAAAGCTGAGGCCAAAATGCCCATTCAAATCCTTGGTCATTGTTTGAAATTCCAAAGACAGACTTGTAAAGAAAAAGTCTCCAAGAGAGTCAAATGGAAGTTGCATATCATCAATAGAAGCTCCCATCCTCAAGCAATGATGGCACATTTTGGAAATCAATTTCAGAAGGCCAAGATAGATGATAAGACAACAATGCATCACTAGAATCCAAAGCCCATTCTCATATATTTTCTAAGCCAAAATGAGCCTTTTCATTTCCTCAGTCCCAAATCTAACCTACTGGTACAACCCTTCAAATCTCTCTGATTAGGGCACATGAATTAACGTAGAGTTAAAATGATCTTAAGCACGCTCCAAAGAAGTTCGAGCAAGATTATTTCTCTATCATTTCTGCAGGGTTCTTGACTTGTAAAACCCGGAGCAGATGATGAAAGATCCTTTCAAAAAAGCCTTGACTCCACAGAGTCCTCATTTGGTAAACATTGACCTAGCCTATATTGGTTCCCAATCAAGACCTTCCAATCGGCTGGTGTACCAATTGCGAGATTACTCAGAACCTTGACTGGTTGAAAAGCAATGATGTAAGATGGAGTGATTTCTCTTGAATCTACAGTTAGGATATAAATAGCTTTTTCTCGAGAGTCAAGAGAAAAGCCATTTCGGACTGAAGTCCCCATCAGAGTGCATTCGAGGTATGACAATGTAATTACTCCTTGACAGAATTGGTTTGATGCAAAACTTGACAGAGTAGTTTTGCATGATCTCACCAAATGAATTCCAGCATACATGATTGTCCATGTTACATCTAACATGTCTGTGCACATGACATTTCCTGATATTCAAGTTTACCATGAGTTTGAAATTCATCCAAGGATGATTGGAAGGAACAAGCCATGCTGGCATCTTCCAAGCTCTCAGTAAGTATACCCAAACCTGAACTTTCAAAGAATGAAATCTGATGATGTAAGCAC
>JAGVVM010023880.1:0-13799 GCA_019149425.1 Psidium friedrichsthalianum | reverse complement strand
ATGGTTTGAATAGTGACTTGATATGTACTTTGACAAGATTTGATTTCATGGGGAATTGAACCTTGATTGTTGATGGATGTGATTGATTGATTGATTTGACCTATGATTGATGTGAACAACTGATTTGACTCGCCTTCGATTTGTGTGCCAAATGCACCGATCGGGTCTCGAGCGCGAACGGATTTCAGACTGGATTTGATTTCGATCTACTGAATTCACTCTCAAAAATCCTAATTTATCTAATTCTAAGGACTGAGCATTTTACCGGGGGCATTTCGGTAATTTTTCCTATTCACGTCTTGCTTCTCGACGTGCACCGGCTGTCTGCCCTTCAGGCGACGCTTCTGAAACCGATTTCATTTCTTCATTGTGTTTATCTTACTAATTCGATTGTCCGATGTTGGATTTCATTTTGTGGTCAATTTCATTAATACCGACTCTGTCTCAGTCTCAGACCAACGGGCGGGCTGATTGGGAAAATTTCCCAGATAGCCTTTTCCCTTCGGTTGGTCATCTTAGGGTAGCTAATCCTGAGTGAGCGTCGATCAGAGTGTAATAATGAAGTGTTTCCATTCATTTAGAATTCCGACAAATGAGTCGAATTTTCAGACTGTCACAACCACGATGTCCATCTCCTTTCACTTAGCGGAGCGCCCATTATAACTTAGGATACGTCACATTTCAGCCCCTTTCTCGATGCCATTTTCCTGTGCCATGCCCGGGATCCTATTGGTTACGGTCTTTCAATTAAAGCAACACCCTACCCACGACGCCATCGGATCGCTCGCCGACTAGTTTCGTGTGGGTTTCATCACAATCCACCCTGATTACACAACAGGGGACCTCTCCGATCACAACGGAGACATAGTTCGCAATCCTCAACTTTCACCAACATCTCCAGGACACTCTGGCACTTCTCATTCAGGGCATCTCACTAGGCATTCAAAGGAATACTCGAGCGGGGATTCACGCCCCGAACCCTACGGGCTCGCGACATCCCGGCTGCCACACGTACGAGTCCGTGTGCGCCTGTCCTACGATCACGCGACGGCCCAGGATGTCCTCGCGGCCACACGACGCTAAGCTAATCGACATAACCTGCGGAAGCGTGCCTTCTATACATACAAGCATACATAAGGAAATGGGGTAGTATGCAAGAGAAGGAAAACACACATACAAAACATAATTTCATAAATATAACCAAGCGTTAGGTACAGACCCCAAAAACGAAACATACACTACGGTCCAAACCCTACGCTCTGACGACCTAGACTCGACGTTAGACGCGGTCACTCCTGCGTTCCTCCTTGGGGTCGTAATCTGCCCAAGGGTCGTCCTCCTCCTCGGGATCTGCCTCCATGTCCTCGAGCCCTCCTCGTGGCCATCAGCCTCCATGCGGCCTGGGGACGGCAGCTCCGCCAACGGGTCAGGGTCCACCACTTCTCCTCCATATGCGGCGGAGTGAAGGAGTCCAGGGTCATCCTCCATAGGTATAGGGGCATCGCGGTGGGGACCCTCAAAACCAATCATACCCTCTCTCATACATGCCTCGAATCTATAGGGTACAAAGTGCGGGTTACCCTGATCCACCCAGATGGTGGTCAGTCGTCGCTCCCAGAGGACAGCGTCCTCATCCACAGTGCAGGTGATCTCGGTCTCTATCTGCACGGGCAGTCCAAAAAGTATAGGGGGCTCGGCCATCACTGGCGTCCTGGATCTGTAAACAAGGCAACCACCGCCAGTGAGTCGAAGACTCAGCAAGCTCACCACTAATCCTAGCGTAGGATAGGGTATACCAGTGGTTTGGACTTAACCAGCAAACTAGGGTTCCTGGTCATCTATTCCGGGTACACTCTCTCGTCGTGGGTACCAAAATCCCAGAGCACGAATAATCAAACTACGCGTAATATGGGAATCATAAAATACAGACGGGCAGTTGACAAACAATAATAGAATTCAACATGCAAAGACAGATGCAAGCTCAGATTGCCTCAGATGATCCCAGTGGATCCTGCCCGCTTATCCCTCCGATTCCCATCAGGGCCCATCCCACTGTGCCACACGGCATTATATCTCAACTGCGTATGGTACGCCTTACGTTGGCCACGCTTATCTCTCCATTTCCCCGCGTAAACGACGCCTTAGGGCTCATCCCAAATGTCACACCTCCAGGTGACTCATGCCATGCTCACAGTACAAGATGCTTAAACACATTCACAGTGCGACAATCATAGAGCAGAGCAAATTTCAGAGATCTCACAAGCAAGGAGTTATATAATTCGACATTTGGTCTAACAACTCGTATTCATCGGGGTATGCCTCATGCAGGCCTGGCACTCTACACGAAATTTCACAATCGACTGGATTCAATTTAGGTACATCACGTAACTGCGTTAGACATTCACTTCCTCTGGAAGATAGACCCCTAGTTAATTCAATCGTGCTTTTACATTGCCCTTAGAATTCATCTGTTTTAGATTTCGGTCTAGCCCGGCTTAATGGCTCGGCCCTTTCCAGTCTTTACTATTCAACCCTGGCCCAACATCGGCCCACAATCAAGGTTTGAAATCTTTTTTGGGCCCTACTGAATCTTATTAGATTTTATTAAGCCCAATAGTTAATGCCCAAAGGTCCTTTCTTAGAAATTTTGGCCCATTAAGTCAAGTTGGGCCCATTTAATTAAGTTAGGCCCATTTGGGTCTAAGGCCCATTTACTAATTAAAAG
The DNA here is from genome assembly GCA_019149425.1 of Psidium friedrichsthalianum. NCBI lineage: Eukaryota > Viridiplantae > Streptophyta > Magnoliopsida > Myrtales > Myrtaceae > Psidium > Psidium friedrichsthalianum. The sequence goes on along the minus strand of JAGVVM010023880.1, from coordinate 11,074 downwards.
CCCATGGTTTAGTTATGAGTAATTAATTATTTTGAGGCCCATTATTATTATAATTTTCGGGTAGGGCCCAAGCCCATATTTTAAAGTAAAGCTTATGGGGCCCATTTAAGCTTAATCGGGCCCAATTGTCAACCCTAAGCCCATGTACACTATTGGGCCCTAAACTTTTATATCCAAGACCACTGCTAAGGCCCAATTTCACTGAATTTTTCGTCCATGTAGGGCCCACTAATTTATTTTAAGCCCACATGATGCAAAATGGCCCAATTGGACTAAAATTGGCCCCCGAGCCCATTAACACCCTTCGGCCCATCATCATTCACGCCTAAACCATTCTTTACAGCCCACAATTAACATTTCAAGGCCCAATTTCAGATGCTAACAGTCCACACATTCGCCCATTCACATATACACAATTAGTCTAAAGCCCATTAAGCCTAATTGCTCATACTACTCCCTAATTACCATTACCAGCCCCTAATACCTCATACCACATGCATATACCACATGCCTAAGCCACGATTAGGGGTAGAGCTCACTTATTAGAAGCCGAAATCGACGGTGGAGGCGGCTTGAACTCGGAACGACCCAAATGGGGCTCTCGGCCTACACGGGGAAACCAGGTCTGGTTCGGTCAAATGGCAAGCCTCACGGCCTTGGAGAAGGTCAAGTGAAGGGTAGAGGAGGCTTACCAAGGTGGGCACGGGCTGGTGAGGGTGGACGGTGGCTCGACGATGATGAACGACGGCGACGTAGGCGGCTGAACGGCGGCCCAAGCTGACCGAGAAAGAAAAGAGAGATGAGGTGAGGTCGGGTCGGGGCTCATGGGGGCTCTCAAATGTCACGACAACAACAAGAAGAAGAACTAGAGAGCTCACCGAGACGACGGCTTGAGGGATGATTGTTGCACGACGACGACGGGAGGCGGTGCCGGGCGGAGATGGTGGCCGGCGGACGAGCGAACAAGGGGAGGAGGAGGAGGAGAACAGCGTCGGGAAATGAGGGGGAGGGGAAGAGAGAAAAGGGCCGGCCAAAAAAGATATGGGGGGAGAGAGAGAAAGGTTATAAGACTTATTAAAAATCAAGAAAATCCTTAATAGTGGGAGTGGTTGTACTTTGTATGTGACATATGTACTTGACAAGTTGATTGATTGATGGATTAATGTGCATTGGAAATTGTGCTATGATATGATTGATTTGATTGACATGACACTTGATTGATGTGACAACTGATTTGACTTGCCTCGATTTACGTGCCAAATGCACCGATCGGGTCCCGGGCGCGAACGAATTTCGGTCTGTATTTGGTTTCGATCTAACGTATTCGCTCTCAAAAATCCTAATTTATCTAATTCTAAGGACTGAGCATTTACCGGGGGCATTTCGGTAAATTTTCCATTCACGTCTTGCTTCTCGACGTGCACCGGCTGTCCGCCCTTCGGGCGACGTCTCTGAAACTAAATCCATTCCTCCATTGTGTTTATCTTACTAATTCGATTGACCGACGTCGGATTTCATTTTGTGGTCAGTTTCATTAAATACCGACTCTGTCTCAGTCTCAGACCAACGGGCGGCTGATTGGGAAAATTTCCCAGATAGCCTTTCCCCTTCGGTTAGTCATCTTAGGGTAGCTAATCCTGAGTGAGCATCGACCAAAGTGTAATAATGAAGCATTTCCATTCGTTTAGAAAGTCCGATAATGGGTCGAATTTTCAGACTGTCGCAATTCTTCCCTCCTTAAGAAAATTTTCGTCCTCGAAATTTACAGTCCATAAGTCCTTACTCCAAAATTAAAATTACATTCGACTATTCAAATAAATAAGGGTATATCTTCTTCATCTCATCCTCGCTTTCCCACGTGGCTCCTTCAGTCCCATGGTGTTCCCAGATTACTTTGACCAAAGGTATAGTCTTGTTCCTCAGAACTTGCTCCTTTCGATCTTCAATCCTAACTGGCCTCTCCACGTACGAGACTCGGTCATCTATTTCAATGATCGAGTATATGGCCAGGATCCGGCTCGTACTTCCGGAGCATCGACACATGGAACACGTTGTGGATCTGCGATAAGTTTGGCGGCAGGGCTAGACGATAAGCCATGTCCCGATCTTTTTCAAAATCTCGAATGGCCCCACGAATCTGGGACTCAGCTTTCCCTTCTTGCTAAACCGAGATAATCCTCGCATCGGCGATACCTTCAGAAACACGTGGTCCCCAACTTGGAATTACAGCGGCTTACGTCTCTTGTCTGCATAGCTCTTCTGTCTACTCTGGGCAGTCCTCAGTCTATCTCTGATCACCTTGACTGCCTCTACTGACTGTTGAACTAACTCTGGGCCTGTTATACTTTTCTCGCCCACTTCTTCCCAACAGATTGGTGTCCTGCAGGCCCTTCCATACAATGCTTCAAATGGTGCCATCTTGATACTCTGCTGATAGCTATTGTTGTAGGCGAATTCCACTAAATGCAATTGCTCCGCCCAGCCACCTTTGAAATCTATCACACACGCTCTCAACATGTCCTCCAGAGTCTGTATGGTCCTTTCCGACTGACCGTCAGTCTGAGGGTGGTAGGCTGTACTGAATCTCAATTCTCTTCCCAAAGCACCCTGCAGACTCTTCCAAAATGTGGTTGTGAAGCGAGGATCTCGATCCGATACAATGCTTACTGGCACTCCATGCAGTCTTACAATCTGCCTCACATACAGTTCCGCCAGTTTCTCCAATGTGGAATCCTTTCGCACTGCAATGAAATACACAGACTTGGTTAATCTGTCCACTATCACACAGATTGAGTCATTTCCTATCTGACTTCTTGGTAATCCCGTCACGAAATCCATGGTGATGTGCTCCCATTTCCACTCTGGGATCTCCAATGGTTGCAGCAGCCCTCCAGGCTTGCAATGTTGCGCCTTCACCTGCTGGCATGTCAAACACTTGGCTACGTGTTTAGCCACATCTACCTTCATTCCATTCCACCAGTAGTGCTGACGCAGATTCTGGTTCATTTTCGTACTCCCAGGGTGAATACTATAATTGCTTCTGTGAGCCTCGGCCAAGATCCTTTCCTTCAGCTCTTCGTCGTTTGGCACACACAATCGCCCTTTAAACTTTAACGTTCCATCTTCGGTTACTTGGAATTCATCTTTCCTCTCCTCTGCATCCGTCATCACGATCTTCTAGATATCAGGGTCCGTAGACTGCAACTCTTTAATCCTCAATTGAATCTCGGGTTCGATTTGCAGTGTGGACATCAAACTGGAGAGGCTTCCCACTTCGACCTTGAACTCAGAGTCTCTGATTTCTTCAAACAACGTCCATTCCTTTACCATCATATGCGCGATGCTCGACTTTCGGCTCAGAGCATCCGCCACCTTATTCGCCTTTCTTGGATGGTACAGGATATCACAATCATAGTCCTTCAATAACTCCATCCACCGACGCTGTCTCATGTTCAGCTCCTTCTGTGAGAACAAGTACTTCAGGCTCTGGTGATCCGTTTAAATCTGGAGCTTCTCTCCCACCAGGTAGTGCCTCCAAATTTTCAATGCAAATACTATGGTGGCCAACTCCAGGTCGTGCGTCGGATAATTCATTTCGTGCGGCCTCAGCTGTCGAGACGCATAAGCCACTACTCGTCCATGCTGCATCAGAACACATCCTAGACCTCTCAGTGATGCATCACTATAAATCTCAAATCCTCCAGGTCCGCATGGGATGGTCAACACTGGTGCGGAAGTCAATCGATCCTTCAGTTCCTGAAAACTCTCCTCGCACTTTGCGGTCCACTCAAACTTCGTCTCTTTCTTCAACAATCTTGTCATCGGAGCGGCTATCGCGGAGAACCTTTCCACGAAGCGTCTGTAATATCCAGCCAATCCAAGGAAGCTTCGCACCTCAGTCACGGTCGTTGGCCTAGGCCATTCTCTACAGCTTCAATCTTAGCCGGATCTACTGATATTCCCTCTCCAGACACGATATGTCCAAGGAACGCCACTCTTCTCAGCCAAAACTCACACTTGCTGAACTTGGCGTACAGGGAATGCTCCCTCAGTGTCTGTAGAACAAGCCTCAAATGTTCTTCGTGGTCTTCAGAGCTCCTTGAGTACACCAGGATGTCGTCGATGAAGACTATCACGAACTGATCCAGAAATTCCTTGAACACTCGATTCATCATTTATGGACATGATGAATCGAGTGTTCAAGGAATTTCTGGATCAGTTCGTGATAGTCTTCATCGACGACATCCTGGTGTACTCAAGGAGCTCTGAAGACCACGAAGAACATTTGAGGCTTGTTCTACAGACACTGAGGGAGCATTCCCTGTACGCCAAGTTCAGCAAGTGTGAGTTTTGGCTGAGAAGAGTGGCGTTCCTTGGACATATCGTGTCTGGAGAGGGAATATCAGTAGATCCGGCTAAGATTGAAGCTGTAGAGAAATGGCCTAGGCCAACGACCGTGACTGAGGTGCGAAGCTTCCTTGGATTGGCTGGATATTACAGACGCTTCGTGGAAAGGTTCTCCGCGATAGCCGCTCCGATGACAAGATTGTTGAAGAAAGAGACGAAGTTTGAGTGGACCGCAAAGTGCGAGGAGAGTTTTCAGGAACTGAAGGATCGATTGACTTCCGCACCAGTGTTGACCATCCCATGCGGACCTGGAGGATTTGAGATTTATAGTGATGCATCACTGAGAGGTCTAGGATGTGTTCTGATGCAGCATGGACGAGTAGTGGCTTATGCGTCTCGACAGCTGAGGCCGCACGAAATGAATTATCCGACGCACGACCTGGAGTTGGCCACCATAGTATTTGCATTGAAAATTTGGAGGCACTACCTGGTGGGAGAGAAGCTCCAGATTTAAACGGATCACCAGAGCCTGAAGTACTTGTTCTCACAGAAGGAGCTGAACATGAGACAGCGTCGGTGGATGGAGTTATTGAAGGACTATGATTGTGATATCCTGTACCATCCAAGAAAGGCGAATAAGGTGGCGGATGCTCTGAGCCGAAAGTCGAGCATCGCGCATATGATGGTAAAGGAATGGACGTTGTTTGAAGAAATCAGAGACTCTGAGTTCAAGGTCGAAGTGGGAAGCCTCTCCAGTTTGATGTCCACACTGCAAATCGAACCCGAGATTCAATTGAGGATTAAAGAGTTGCAGTCTACGGACCCTGATATCTAGAAGATCGTGATGACGGATGCAGAGGAGAGGAAAGATGAATTCCAAGTAACCGAAGATGGAACGTTAAAGTTTAAAGGGCGATTGTGTGTGCCAAACGACGAAGAGCTGAAGGAAAGGATCTTGGCCGAGGCTCACAGAAGCAATTATAGTATTCACCCTGGGAGTACGAAAATGAACCAGAATCTGCGTCAGCACTACTGGTGGAATGGAATGAAGGTAGATGTGGCTAAACACGTAGCCAAGTGTTTGACATGCCAGCAGGTGAAGGCGCAACATTGCAAGCCTGGAGGGCTGCTGCAACCATTGGAGATCCCAGAGTGGAAATGGGAGCACATCACCATGGATTTCGTGACGGGATTACCAAGAAGTCAGATAGGAAATGACTCAATCTGTGTGATAGTGGACAGATTAACCAAGTCTGTGTATTTCATTGCAGTGCGAAAGGATTCCACATTGGAGAAACTGGCGGAACTGTATGTGAGGCAGATTGTAAGACTGCATGGAGTGCCAGTAAGCATTGTATCGGATCGAGATCCTCGCTTCACAACCACATTTTGGAAGAGTCTGCAGGGTGCTTTGGGAAGAGAATTGAGATTCAGTACAGCCTACCACCCTCAGACTGACGGTCAGTCGGAAAGGACCATACAGACTCTGGAGGACATGTTGAGAGCGTGTGTGATAGATTTCAAAGGTGGCTGGGCGGAGCAATTGCATTTAGTGGAATTCGCCTACAACAATAGCTATCAGCAGAGTATCAAGATGGCACCATTTGAAGCATTGTATGGAAGGGCCTGCAGGACACCAATCTGTTGGGAAGAAGTGGGCGAGAAAAGTATAACAGGCCCAGAGTTAGTTCAACAGTCAGTAGAGGCAGTCAAGGTGATCAGAGATAGACTGAGGACTGCCCAGAGTAGACAGAAGAGCTATGCAGACAAGAGACGTAAGCCGCTGTAATTCCAAGTTGGGGACCACGTGTTTCTGAAGGTATCGCCGATGCGAGGATTATCTCGGTTTAGCAAGAAGGGAAAGCTGAGTCCCAGATTCGTGGGGCCATTCGAGATTTTGGAAAAGATCGGGACACTGGCTTATCGTCTAGCCCTGCCGCCAAACTTATCGCAGATCCACAACGTGTTCCATGTGTCGATGCTCCGGAAGTACGAGCCGGATCCTGGCCATATACTCGATCATTGAAATAGATGACCGAGTCTCGTACGTGGAGAGGCCAGTTAGGATTGAAGATCGAAAGGAGCAAGTTCTGAGGAACAAGACTATACCTTTGGTCAAAGTAATCTGGGAACACCATGGGACTGAAGGAGCCACGTGGGAAAGCGAGGATGAGATGAAGAAGATATACCCTTATTTATTTGAATAGTCGAATGTAATTTTAATTTTGGAGTAAGGACTTATGGACTGTAAATTTCGAGGACGAAATTTTCTTAAGGAGGGAAGAATTGTGACAGTCTGAAAATTCGACCCATTTATCGGACTTTCTAAACGAATGGAAATGCTTCATTATTACACTTTGGTCGATGCTCACTCAGGATTAGCTACCCTAAGATGACTAACCGAAGGGGAAAGGCTATCTGGGAAATTTTCCCAATCAGCCGCCCGTTGGTCTGAGACTGAGACAGAGTCGGTATTTAATGAAACTGACCACAAAATGAAATCCGACGTCGGACAATCGAATTAGTAAGATAAACACAATGGAGGAATGGATTTAGTTTCAGAGACGTCGCCCGAAGGGCGGACAGCCGGTGCACGTCGAGAAGCAAGACGTGAATGGAAAATTTACCGAAATGCCCCCGGTAAATGCTCAGTCCTTAGAATTAGATAAATTAGGATTTTTGAGAGCGAATACGTTAGATCGAAACCAAATACAGACCGAAATTCGTTCGCGCCCGGGACCCGATCGGTGCATTTGGCACGCAAATCGAGGCAAGTCAAATCAGTTGTCACATCAATCAAGTGTCATGTCAATCAAATCAATCATATCATAGCACAATTTCCAATGCACATAATCCATCAATCAATCAACTTGTCAAGTACATATGTCACATACAAAGTACAACCACTCCCACTATTAAGGATTTTCTTGATTTTTAATAAGTCTTATAACCCTTTCTCTCTCTCCCCCCATATCTTTTTTGGCCGGCCCTTTTCTCTCTTCCCCTCCCCCTCATTTCCCGACGCTACTTCCTCCTCCTCCTCTCCCTTGTTCGCTCGTCCGCCGGCCACCATCTCCGCCCGGCACCGCCTCCCGTCGTCGTCGTGCAACAATCATCCCTCAAGCCGTCGTCTCGGTGAGCTCTCTAGTTCTTCTTCTTGTTGTTGTCGTGACATTTGAGAGCCCCCATGAGCCCCGACCCGACCTCATCTCTCTCTCTTTCTTTCTCGGTCAGCTTGGGCCGCCGTTCAGCCGCCTACGTCGCCGTCGTTCATCATCGTCGAGCCACCGTCCACCCTCACCAGCCCGTGCCCACCTTGGTAAGCCTCCTCTACCCTTCACTTGACCTTCTCCAAGGCCGTGAGGCTTGCCATTTGACCGAACCAGACCTGGTTTCCCCGTGTAGGCCGAGAGCCCCATTTGGTCGTTCCGAGTTCAAGCCGCCTCCACCGTCGATTTCGGCTTCTAATAAGTAAGCTCTACCCCTAATCGTGGCTTAGGCATGTGGTATATGCATGTGGTATGAGGTATTAGGGGCTGGTAATGGTAATTAGGGAGTAGTATGAGCAATTAGGCTTAATGGGCTTTAGACTAATTGTGTATATGTGAATGGGCCGAATGTGTGGACTGTTAGCATCTGAAATTGGGCCTTGAAATGTTAATTGTGGGCTGTAAAGAATGGTTTAGGCGTGAATGATGATGGGCCGAAGGGTGTTAATGGGCTCGGGGGCCAATTTTAGTCCAATTGGGCCATTTTGCATCATGTGGGCTTAAAATAAATTAGTGGGCCCTACATGGACGAAAATTCAGTGAAATTGGGCCTTAGCAGTGGTCTTGGATATAAAAGTTTAGGGCCCAATAGTGTACATGGGCTTAGGGTTGACAATTGGGCCCGATTAAGCTTAAATGGGCCCCATAAGCTTACTTTAAAATATGGGCTTGGGCCCTACCCGAAATTATAATAATAATGGGCCTCAAAATAATTAATTACTCATAACTAAACCATGGGCTTTTAATTAGTAAATGGGCCTTAGACCCAAATGGGCCTAACTTAATTAAATGGGCCCAACTTGACTTAATGGGCCAAAATTTCTAAGAAAGGACCTTTGGGCATTAACTATTGGGCTTAATAAAATCTAATAAGATTCAGTAGGGCCCAAAAAAGATTTCAAACCTTGATTGTGGGCCGATGTTGGGCCAGGGTTGAATAGTAAAGACTGGAAAGGGCCGAGCCATTAAGCCGGGCTAGACCGAAATCTAAAACAGATGAATTCTAAGGGCAATGTAAAAAGCACGATTGAGTTAACTGGGGTCTATCTTCCAGAGGAAGTGAATGTCTAACGCAGTTACGTGAGGTACCTAAATTGAATCCAGTCGATTGTGAAATTTCGTGTAGAGTGCCAGCCTGCATGAGGCATACCCCGATGAATACGGGTTGTTAGACCAAATGTCGAATTATATAACTCCTTGCTTGTGAGATCTCTGAAATTTGCCTGCTCTATGATTGTCGCACTGTGAATGTGTTTAAGCATCTTGTACTGTGAGCATGGCATGAGTCACCTGGAGGTGTGACATGTGGGATGAGCCCTGAGGCGTCGTTTACGCGGGGAAATGGAGGGATAAGCGTGGCCAACGTAAGGCGTACCATACGCAGTTGAGATATAATGCCGTGTGGCACAGTGGGATGGGCCCTGATGGGAATCGGAGGGATAAGCGGGCAGGATCCACTGGGATCATCTGAGGCAATCTGAGCTTGCATCTGTCTTTGCATGTTGAATTTCTATTATTGTTTGTCAACTGCCCGTCTGTATTTTATGATTCCCATATTACGCGTAGTTGATTATTCGTGCTCTGGGATTTTGGTACCCACGACGAGAGAGTGTACCCGGAATAGATGACCAGGAACCCTAGTTTGCTGGTTAAGTCCAAACCACTGGTATACCCTATCCTACGCTAGGATTAGTGGTGAGCTTGCTGAGTCTTCGACTCACTGGCGGTGGTTGCCTTGTTTACAGATCCAGGACGCCAGTGATGGCCGAGCCCCCTATACTTTTTGGACTGCCCGTGCAGATAGAGACCGAGATCACCCTGCACGTGGATGAGGACGCTGTCCTCTGGGAGCGACGACTGACCACCATCTGGGTGGATCAGGGTAACCCGCACTTTGTACCCTATAGATTCGAGGCATGTATGAGAGAGGGTATGATTGGTTTTGAGGGTCCCCACCGCGATGCCCCTATACCTATGGAGGATGACCCTGGACTCCTTCACTCCGCGCATATGGAGGAGAAGTGGTGGACCCTGACCCGTTGGCGGAGCTGCCGTCCCCAGGCCGCATGGAGGCTGATGGCCACGAGGAGGGCGAGGACATGGAGGCAGATCCCGAGGAGGAGGACGACCCTTGGGCAGATTACGACCCCAAGGAGGAACCGCAGGAGTGACCGCGTCTAACGTCGAGTCTAGGTCGTCAGAGCGTAGGGTTTGGACCGTAGTGTATGTTTCGTTTTTGGGGTCTGTACCTAACGCTTGGTTATATTTATGAAATTATGTTTTGTATGTGTGTTTTCCTTCTCTTGCATACTACCCCATTTCCTTATGTATGCTTGTATGTATAGAAGGCACGCTTCCGCAGGTTATGTCGATTAGCTTAGCGTCGTGTGGCCGCGATGGACATCCTGGGCCGTCGCGTGATCGTAGGACAGGCGCACACGGACTCGTACGTGTGGCAGCCGGGATGTCGCGAGCCCGTAGGGTTCGGGGCGTGACATCCCCGCTCGAGTATTCCTTTTGAATTGCCTAGTGAGATGCCCTGAATGAGAAGTGCCAGAGTGTCCTGGAGATGTTGGTGAAAGTTGAGGATTGCGAACTATGTCTCCGTTGTGATCGAGAGGTCCCCTGTTGTGTAATCAGGGTGGATTTGTGATGAAACCCACACGAACTAGTCGGCGAGCGATCCGATGGCGTCGTGGTAGGGTGTTGCTTTAATTGAAAGACCGTAACCAATAGGATCCCGGGCATGGCACAGGAAAATGGCAATCGAGAAAGGGGCTGAAATGTGACGTATCCTAAGTTATAATGGGCGCTCCGCTAAGTGAAAGGAGATGGACATCGTGGTTGTGACAGTCTGAAAATTCGACTCATTTGTCGGAATTTCTAAATGAATGGAAACACTTCATTATTACACTCTGATCGACGCTCACTCAGGATTAGCTACCCTAAGATGACCAACCGAAGGGAAAAGGCTATCTGGGAAATTTTTCCCAATCAGCCGCCCGTTGGTCTGAGACTGAGACAGAGTCGGTATTTAATGAAATTGACCACAAAATGAAATCCAACATCGGACAATCGAAATTAGTAAGATAAACACAATGAAGAAATGAAATCGGTTTCAGAAGCGTCGCCTGAAGGGCAGACAGCCGGTGCACGTCGAGAAGCAAGACGTGAATAGGAAAATTACCGAAATGCCCCGGTAATGCTCAGTCCTTAGAATTAGATAAATTAGGATTTTTGAGAGTGAATTCAGTAGATCGAAATCAAATCCAGTCTGAAATCCGTTCGCGCTCGAGACCCGATCGGTGCATTTGGCACACAAATCGAAGGCGAGTCAATCAGTTGTCACATCAATCATAGGTCAAATCAATCATCAATCACATCCATCAATCAATCAAGGTTCAATTCCCCATGAAATCAAATCTTGTCAAAGTACATATCAAGTCACTATTCAACCC
>JAGVVM010023876.1:0-13380 GCA_019149425.1 Psidium friedrichsthalianum | reverse complement strand
CCAAATTTGCCCTGCATCATACTTTAATTGTTAATGGTTACAAGCTCTTAATTCTTAATTTGGCCAACACTAGTGCGGAATAAAGAAATGCGAATCTTGAAGTCAAAACTTCAAAAGAGGGAGCTGCCAATGTTGGAATATTTGGATTCGGCGAGAAAATGGCTCCTGGTGATGTTGAAAGCGGCATACTCGTCCCGCTTGCGTATTGCTTGGTAATTCTTGTGCTTGTCATCTCAGTTGTAGCAAGTTCACCCAGCAGTTTGGCCTTGCGAGACTATCAAGAGAAGTAGTGGCCAATTAATTACAATTTTATTTCCCGTTTGGAATCGGACTAGGATGTTTTAAAGGCTTCTCTTATAAAATTGGTTGCAGGAAACAAGTGGCATCGCTACTCTACTCTTCGTTATGCTGATGAAAAATTGAGAGTACTGCGTGTTAGATATCTTGGCCACTGTCTGTTACAGACTTTTCAAGATAAATTAGAATCCGCCAGCAAATATTGTTCTCTAATCCTAATTGTACGACCAACCAGGATGCACCTGGTTTATTTGCAAGGGTCTACTAAGGGCCATTTTCAGCTACTCCAAGGCCCCAAAACTATTTTGTTATGAGAGGTTTTGACAGCTGACGATTCTTATCGAATAGTAGTAGTAGGGGAGAAAGAAAGTTTTTTTGATTATGCTAACGCATGCGATTAATTTATCCTAAAAGTCACTTCATGTAATGTAAAGGGACTGGAAGGAAAATAGGGACTTGGCTAGAGGACACATCTAAAAGGAGTGGAGTGGTGGGGCTCGAGCAGGACGAAGATTTTTTGCGCTTGTTCTCATATGGCTTGGACTTGAAATTGGATGCTAGGGAGAGAAACTTTGATTGACTGTCGGCTGGTAGAAGTAGGTGGAGAACAGAAGCTATTTTGATCATATTGCATTGTCTTTAAGCTTTGCCTAAAAGTGAAGTCAACCCCTTCACGTAATAGAAAGGGAATGGAAGGAAAGCATGAGTTGATAGAGGATGCGTCTGAAAGGATGAGCGGCGTGGTGACGCTGGCCTCCGAGCAGGCAAGATTTTTGTACTTTTTCTCATGTGCTTGAACTTGAAATTGGATATAGGGAGAGAGACTTTGGTTTATCGGGTGATAGGAGTAGGGGAAGAAAAAATATTTTACTTTGATTATGTTAGCAGCTGTTTTAATATTTTGCCTAAAGTATAAAGTTCAACAAGTTGTTCACTTTACAAAGCCTAGATGACAATCATGAAAACTGAACACCAAGCTGACCTCACTCGAACATAACTTGCAACAAGTAGTGGCTCGACACAGAGACCCGCTGTTCTTACGCCGCCATGTTCCATGTAAATAAGCCAGGCTTCGCAAGAGGGTTAGCCCTACAAAACATGAGGGATAAGTTGGACACTACAACACTTAGTTCCCTGTTTACTGATTCCGTACTACTTGGCATTGGAATTTATGGCTAGTTTTGTATTTACATTGAAACATTTTTTTTCTGGGTTTGAGTGAATGTACACTGTGGGCAGCTTCATTAACTTGCTGCAACGCACCGCTTCTTCATATGTGTGTGCCGAAATGCTAATATTCTTCGCCGATGGATTTGTGAATTCCTTGCTAAATTGATGGTTGCTATGTTTTGGCGAAAAGACATGGTAATGAATGTTTTTTCCCATTTGCAAAGGACATCGGTGCCAGGATCATATATTGATTCTTGCTATTGGTGATTGCTTTTACAGTTTGTTTGTTAGTGGCCCCTTACCGATATTCTACTATGCCGCTAATAGTGCGAAATTTAATTAACTGCGATTGCGTTTAAGACTATTAAGCTGCTATCTACGGATGCTCTGGTGTCATTTCGTGGCTTAGGCTTAAAGTTTCAATTGTGGACTTCAGAAATTGAGTAATCATGTGGCACCATTGTGCTTGAGAATTGATTGACGCAGCTGATGGTAAGAACTTCAACTGTCCAATCTTTGCTGTTTGCGTTAGCTAAAACTGTAGGCTTTTCATAATCTGAACAAGCTCGCGCCTCTGCATATTGATTTAACTTCCGAAATAGTTAACAAAGTTGTTGCATCATCGTTTCATGATTAATGGTTACAAGTTTTTTTAATTCCAAACTTTGTCAACTAGTGCGGAATAAAGGAATGCGAATCTTGAAGTCAAAACTTGAAAGTTGAAAGATGGGAGGCTGCCGATGTTGGAATATTTGGCTTATGACGAGAAGAAGCCTCTTCGGTGATGTTGAAAGCGGGCATCTCATGATGACCTTGGATAATTCTTGTGTCTTGTCATCTCAGTTGCAACAGGATCACCTTATGTATGAGTTTGGCCTTGCTAGACAGGGCTATTAAGAGAAGTGTGCGGCGACTTGATTGCATTTTATTTCCACTTGGAATGCGTACTAAAAATAGATGTTTTAAAGGCTTATGTTATGAATTGATGCCAGGAAACAAGTGGCATCACTACTCCTTACTGAAGAATTGAGAGTAGTGGTGTTAGATATCTTGCTACTGTCTGGATTCCAACTTTTGTTGACAAAAAATTAGAATCCGCCAGCCAATATTGCTCTCCTAATCCTAATTGTATTACCAACCAGAATGTGCCCCAGCTTGATTTGAGGGCTACTAAGGGCATTTTTTAGTACTTCTAGACACAAAATATCTTGTATGAGGACGGTCGTGACAGCATGACGGTCTTACTGGGGTGGCAGAAGTAGGGGGAGAAAGAAAGTTATTGTTTTGTTGATTATGCTAACGAGACTTTAAATTGTCTAAAAGTCACTTCATATAATGTAAAGGGAATGGAAGGAAAGCATAGATTTGGAGAGAACCCGTCGAAAAGAGAAAGAGGTGGTGGGGCCCGAGACAGGAAGATTTTGCGCTTGTTCTCTTGTGCTTAAACTTGAAATTGGATCTAGGGAGAGAGACTTTGATTTACAGGGTGGGTAGGAGTAGGTGGAGGAAGAAAGCTTGTATTTTGATTATATTAGCGGTGCTTTAATATTTGCCTAAAAGTGTAAGTCAACACTTCGCATAAGATAAAAGCAATGACGAATGAAAGTATGAGTTGGTAGAGGACACATCTGAAAGGAGGGGGGTGGTAGGGCTCGAGCAGAAAGATTTTGTGCTTATTCTCATGTGCTTGAACTTGAAATTGGATCTATAGAGAGCACATTGGTTTACCGGGTGATAGGAGTAGGGGAGAAAGAAATCTGCTTTGATTGTGTTGTAGTAGTGTTTCAATATTTGCCTAAAAATATAAGTCAATCATGTTAGCACACACTTTACAAGCCTGGATGACAAGCACTTGAAAACTACGCCATTGACTTCAAACATGACCTGCAACAAGTAGTGGCTGGACACGGGCCGCTTTCACATGCCACGTTCCATATAAATAAGCCAGGCTCACCAAGGGTTAGCCAAAACATGAGGAATAAGTTGAACACTACAATACTTAGTTCTCTGTTTATTGATTCCGTATTACTTGGTCAGTGGAATTCATGCTAGTTTTGTATCTACAGCTATAAACTTTTCTTTTCCCTGTGGTTGAGTGAATGTACACTGTGGGCAGCTCATTGATCGCAGTGGTTTTTGCATATGTGTGTCGAAATGCTTTTTCGCACGAATGGATGTTGATTCTTGCTACATGATGGTTGCTATTTTAGCGAAATCAGTATATGATAATGAATGTTTTTTCCCATTTGCCAAGCGGACTTGGTGCAGGACATATGTTGATTCTTGCCTAATTGATGATTGGCTTTTACAGTTTATTGTTGCCCCGCATATCTTCTATGCATAATGAGCGGAATTTAATTAACTGCTATTGGTCTAGGACTATCTAAGCTGCTCTGGTGTTCATCTCATGCTTTGGCTTAAAGTTTCAATTATTGACCTACAGAAATTAAGTAATCATGTCGGCACCATTGTGCTTCAAAATTGATTGATGCAGCTGATGGTCAAGAATTTCAACTGTCCGATCTTTTTTGTTTGAGCTAAAACTGTGGCTGTTTCATGATCTGAACAGGGTTGCCTCTTTTATATTGATTTAACTTCATAAATAAGTTAACAAAGTTGTGCGTCATCTTTACATAATTAATGGTTAAAGTTTTTTAATTCCAAATTCGGCAACTAGTACGGAATATAGAAATGCGAATCTTGAAGTCAAAACTTCAAAAGAAGAGAGCTGTCAATGTTGGAATATTTGGCTTCTAACGAGAAGATGCTCCTGGTGATGTTTGAAAGCAGCATCTCAGATGACCTTAGTAATACTTGTGCTTGTCCTCTCAGTTGCAGCAAGATCACCTCAGAGTTGGCCTTGGGAGGCTATCAAGAGAAGTATGGCGACTTGACTGCAATTTTATTTCCATTTGGAATTGGACTAGATGTTTTAAGGGCTTCTGTTATGAAATTGATGCCAGGAAACAAGTGGCTCGCTACTCCCTTACTGAAAAAATTGAGAGTAGTGGTGTTAGATATCTTGCTACTGTCTGGTTCAGATTTTCCAGGACAAATTAGAATCCCGCAGCCAATATTGTTCTCTAATCCTAATTGTACTACCAACCAGAATGCCTTGGTTGATTTGAGGGCTACTAAGAGCATTTTTCAGTACTCTAAGGCACAAAACTATCTTGTTATGAGAGGTTGTGAAACAGCATGACAATCTTATTGGGTGGTAGAAGTAAAGGTAGAAAGAAAGCTATTTTGATTGTGCTAACGGTGATTTAATATTTGCCTAAAAGTCACTTCATGTAATGTAAAGGAATGAAATGAAAACATGAGTTGGTAGAGGACACGTCTGAAAGGAGAGGGGTGGTGGGGCCCGAGCAAAAGATTTTGCGCTTGTTCTCATGTGCTTAGACTTGAAATTGGATCTAGAGAGAGACTTTGATTTACTGAGTAGTATGAGTAGGTGGAAAAAAGAAAGCTGTTTTGATTGTATTAGCGGTGCTTTAATATTTGCCTAAAAATGTAAGTCGACTACTTCACATGATATAAAGGGAATGGAAGGAAAATGTGAGTTGGTAGAGGGCACGTCTGAAAGGAGAGAGGTGGTGGGGCCCCGAGTAGGAAGATTTTGTGCTTGATCTGTTCTGCTTGAACTTGAAATTGGATCTGGAGAGAGATACTTTAGTTTACGAAGCGAAAGGAGTAGGGGAGAAAGAAAATTATTTTGATTATTTTAGCGATACTTTAATGTTTGCCTAAAAGTGTAAGTCGACTACTTCATATAATGCAAATGGAATAAAAGGAAAGCATAAGTTGGTACGGGACACGTCTGAAAGGAAAGAGTGATGGGGCTCAAGCAGGAAGATTTTGCACTTGTTCTCATGTGCTTGGACTTGAAATTAAATCTTGAGAGCGAGACATTGGTTTACCAGGTGGTCGGAGTGGAAGGAGAAAGTAAGTTGCTTTGATTGTGTTAGCTCTGACGAAAAATGAAAGTTGCATGATCAAACTGTATTGAGTGGGAACTAACTGGAAAGGAATCATCACGATGATCAACCCAATTAATGTTTTTTCTAATCCTGGTAGTTAGAATGCTTTCCTCCAAAAGAATCACTAACTAGCATTAGAGCTTACTTTATTGGTTTGCTGCTTCATTTGCTCCGTGACTACTAGTAGTACCGTAAAGTATGCCAACTTATCTTATACGCACAAGCTTAGTTTATAACTCATCATCATTTCCTAATTCATTGTCATTACTAAACCAAAAATTTAGCAACTCATAGTAATGCAATTCGATTTGTTAACATCCTTGCCTTTGATAACATTTTCCAACATTTTAAGAGACAAGGTGTATGCATGAGTTTTCTTATTTAAAACTGCTTTTGTATTTAAAATAAGCTGGTAATGATGATAAATGTCTCTTCACTGTTTCTATTTCATTTTTCTTTTGTGTGAACAAAAATGTTGCATGAATATGCTATCTGAAACTTATCTTACTGGATTTTCTTCTTCCAGATACATGGGGATAAGTGTGGCGATATTATAGACATCCTGTGTCCTTTTGGAATATGGACTAAGATGATTTAGAGATCCTTGGTACGAGATTGAATGTTGAGAATTAGCGGCATCTCTACTCCCCTACTTAAGGGATTGAGTTGTGGTAGTGCTGAATGTCTCGCTACATAATGCATACTCCCCCAGCCTTCTTAATATGAGCCGACCAATATCATACTCCAATTCATTAGAGAATTAATGTTATGTATATAATCCATCGATGACTGTTGAGCCAATCATTGCTCCACCCATACACTTTGGCTAGTTCAACTCAAAGTAGAGTGTAAGAGTTTTTCTATACGAGCTTACATTGATTAAAATTGATATTTACCAATTAATAGACTTGGTCTAATGTGATAAGATAAAAGGATTCTTCATCGATTAATATGGGTGGCTTAGTATGGGACAAGTTAGGGTTGACCAGTGATGAGAGAATTTACACCAGAAACTCTACATAAAGGCTCAAGTCCCTCCTCTAGCCTCAGTTGTAAAAATCAAAAGGTACCTCTTTGTATGAATTGAACACTAACTATGAGGTAGACTTTGTTTTGAGGATGAAAATGACCTACTAATACGATCTTTCGATGAATGTCTGCGATTTTTGACACATTTCATATCATTATCACGAGTAGATTTAGCATATACTAGTCGCTCGCTTTACAAAGCTAGACTTTACAAAGCTAAATGATACGCATGAAAATGACACCATTATTTGAACACAACCGCATCGCATAGTGGCTTAAACACGAGCCACTTTTACATGCACGTCCCATAGAAAAAAAACTTAGGATCTGACACTATGATAAAATACTACTCTCATGATTAGAATTCATGATCAACCATCCCATTTGTGCTTTTTGTAAGTAGGCGATGACGAGCAATTCATTCAATTCTTTTGACTTTATTACCGAACAACAAGGCGGCGATGCATGAATTCATAATATAAACCGATTTGAGATAGCCAATTGGAAAGGTTGAATAAATAAAGAAATATGAAATTAAATACGTGTTTAGTCCAACTGAAAATGCTAGGATATCTTAGTTATAATAAAAAGAAATATGCGTGTGAAAATAGCTCATAGTATATATGATCGGAAATAATTACATTGGAGTATTGAAAGATATTCGCCGCTTTTATGAAATAGATGAGTTATTTTCCTTAACCACACTTCGTCTCAAGACATTTTGATTCTTCAAGAGAGGACTGAATGCGAACCGACTATATTACTGTAAAAAAAATTAGTTTAGTACCATTAGGAAAAAGAACACAAGAGAAAAAATGATCATCGCATGTTGTCCAAATAAGGGAATCTAAACTTAGAAAGATTACCTTATTGAACGAGTTCATCCTAATAAGTTCTTATGAATGTAATACTAGCTGAAATATTTGGATTTCTGACTAGATCAAATGGCCCAAAAAAAAAAGAGAAAAGTTAAAAAAGTTGACGAAGTCAATTTTGAGGAAATAAAAAGGCAAAAAAGACACTTAGCTTCTGCAACGACAAAAAAAAAAAAGAAAGAAAGAAAAAGAAGAATAGAAGTGAAAAATGAGAGATTTCTTTTTACATTGACTCATTAAGTCATCTTAACACCAATTAGCAACATTTGGCAAGTACTCGCATCTCTCGTTCCTTTTATCGAAGTGATTTTCGGATATATGACTCAATTTCAGACCTATGTTAATTCGAAGTTGTTACGTTCAATTGAGTAGTTTTTGCGTTGCGTCTTTATATAAAAATAAAACTTTAGGATGTTGAAAAGCGTAGGATTTGACGGATCATGATTTGATGCTACGGTTTGCCTAAAGCGAGTATTTCAAATCTGTTACGCTACAGTACAATGCGAATAGCACATTTCAAGGGCTAAATATTTTATTTTTTAGTTGTTATTTGGGTTTGGCTATATTAAGGCATTTGTAGTATATCGTATAAGCTTCATTTGAACTAAAAGTTGCATAAAAAGGAGCTCAGTGAATAAAGTTATGGCCCATGAGAGTTTGACGCGCAAGTTCCATGGCAAACAGTAATGTGCTTCCACTTTGGGCGAGCTTTTGTTTTGCGTTACTAACCATCATTTTAACATTAAATAAATGTAGTTTATATAAGTTTACATTAGGGTGACGTGTTACTCGATTTTTATCTGTTTTTCTTTATAATTGATAGAAATTCAGACACGTCGGCTCGAGTAATTTTTATAGATGGATTTTGGCTTTATCAGATGTGTAGTACTTTTCTTCTTTGAGTCTGTAAACTCATATTTCAAAAAGAAAAATATCATATATGTTGTGGGGGTAAGAAAAGAGCATATTTTGCTTCACAAATTAGATCGAACCCTTACTACCTTTTATAGTTGATTGATAAAACTTTAAAAGTGGTGGTGTTAGATATCTTGCTACTGTCTGGTTTAGACTTTTCAGGCCAAATTAGAATCCCCTAGCGAATATTGTTCTTTGATCCTAATTATACTACCAACCAGGATGCCCCGATCGATTTGAGGGCTACTAAGGGTATTTTTCAGTACTCTAAGGCACAAAACTATCTTGTCGTGAGAGGTTGCGACAGTTATGACCTTGATGGCGAGCGTCGATTACCCCTGGGAGATCATGGGATGCAAGTCTTCCAGAAGAAGAAATGGGACTCTCATATTTGACCAATGCTCTAATGGTACCAATTGCAGTGTGATGATTTCGCTCCCCCATGACTTCACTGAATATCATGTGAGCTTCCCAACTCTCAATGCCAAGGCCATAGTGCAAGGGATACATAATGCAAGTTTGCCTTCATGGTTGAGAGAATATGATGGCAGCATCAAGCCGATCTGCACAATATACCGCAGGATATTCTAGTGCTACTCTAATGGGTGATCACAGACATTGATTCCTACATTTTACCAGAGCCGCAATCTTATCAATTTCAAATTGGCACAAGGCCTGGGGTGGGATTTCTTTATTGCAAGAACGGCTTTAGAGGGAATCCTTTTCTTGCCCATGGATGCCAAGGTAAGATTCGAACATTCACTTTTATTTTGTATCTTAGTCTTGATCTTTATCCAAAACTAGTAGGAAGATTTGCGATTTGAAACCTACAAAAGCCCATGAGCATAGTTGGAATAGTCGAATTATTCGAATTAGATGATATATTTTCACAAATTGTTAATACATGAGAACTTAAGACAAAATTTGACTGCTAAATGTTCAGTCTGATATCATATAATGTAATTGCTTGTTCATTTTGATTCTATCTTTGATCATGTTCACATTTTATACGATCATACATCGATGATGCAAAAAAGATCTACACAAGGACTACTGAGGGAAGTGTGTGAAAAGACTGGGGTCATTCAGTTGCGATGGACTTTACTTTCATCTCCTCGATAGGTACGTACACTAACTACTCCTTTTTTTTTTGTCTACACACACCATTTTCATTTGCATGAAGGCGAAAGTATTACCATTTCTACTCAATTCAGTTGCCATATCCTAAACTATGCAATCAACTATACTTTAAACTTGATTGAATTTCCTAGTCTATATGCATTAATGACTTGATTGTACCTCTGTTTCTCTCAAATAAATGATGCATAACAGTTTCGCATTATTTTGTTGAATCACCCCCCTTTTGTTTCTCTTTTCAAAGCATGAACGCACTAGACCGTAAATCCATGAGTGAATCAAAATTGTCAGAATGCTACCGATTAAAGTTCTTAATCGTCTTTGTTTTTTACACGGTTATGGCCATGGCTGGCATACCATCACCTCTACTATTTTGGTGGGTGTTCAAGTACTGCAAAAGAAGGCGTGAGGAAAAGGCAAATAAAAACTCTTCCAATAAAATGGCAGACTTCTGTTGCAACAATACTTATCTTTCAATGAAAGCAATCATAGGGAGAAAAGCAAGTTATTCACCTCGACAGAGTTAGCCTACGCTACAAATTAATTTGACAAGAATCGAGTACTTGGTCATGGTGGTCAAGAAATGGGATGCTGTTAGACGGAACGATCATTGCAGTAAAAAAATGCAAAGTTGTCGACAGTGGATAGGTTGAATAGTTCGTCAAGGAGGTTGTCATTTTCTCTAAAATCAAGCATAGAAACGTGGTCAACCTACTATGATTCTGTTTGAAAGAGTGAAGTCCCTTTTCTGGTATATGAATATGTCCCAAAGGAACTCTCTACCACTATCTCCACGATTCAAATAGGGAATTTCCAATCTCGTGAGAAATGCGGTTAAGGATCGCCAACGAAAGTCTCTGGGGCTCTTTCATATTTGTACTTTGCTCCTGACATATCGATTTTTCATTGGATATCAAGTCCCCGAATATACTTTTAGACGAAAGTTATCCAGCCCAAGTGGTGGATTTTAGAGTTTCCAAAATCAAATATTGAGAGGAAGTTTTGAATATTTGGACCCCGAGCACTTTCAAACAGGTCGATTGACAGACAAGAGCGATGTATTTAGCTTTGGGGCTTGTCCTTGTTGAATTACTAACAGGAGAAAAGGCAATTTTTGAACTAAGTGAGTGCAGAAGAGTACATGAATCTAGGCAGATATTTCGTCGCTTCAATGGAGGATGACCGCTGTTTAATATTATTGACAAGGAGGTATTAGACGATAGCACGAGGAAGAAGAAACTATTGCAGTGTCCAACTTAGCAAAAGGATACTCAAGCCCTTTTTTACAGGCCGACAATGAAGGAAGTAGCGATGGAGTTAGAGCATGTACATTACTACAAAATCCCACGGTGTTTAGCAAAATGAAGAAGAGATCGATTGCGTTAGAACTGGATCTATGGTGCTCGAGTTCGATTCCCATGTCGATGCTGTGCGTCGGAAGAAGTTGCAGAGGATGAAGAGGATCAGCCACTCTGGTCGCTACGATGAAGATGCCTTCGGATGTCTGTCCAAGTGCCTTGTAAGTGAGTTATCTAATATGTTTATTATAATAAGAAGTGCGGGAATATGGTATACTAAATTCATGAAGCCTTTCGATGCTCTTAGGAACAATAAGAACCTCGCAAAATCACTCCTGCCGAATAGTGTCTATGGTGACTTCTGGTTATCTTTTTTTTTGTTTATTTATACTCGTCCTGCATGCAACTAATGAAATTGTCTTGCTCTAGCCTGTAGGCAAAGGATACTGAGAAGCATGGATTTATGTGATGGAAAGAAGTGATGCCGCGATTAGATGTTCGTTATGTCCGAGAGCGTGCATTTCGTTTTCATTTATTCGAATTATCTAAGCTGCAGAGGAATTAAGAACAAGTGCACTTTTCAATTTTTAGCCCACACTAACCCTTTTGCTCCTAGTATATATGATCGGAAAACAACTACATTGGAGTATTGAACGATATATCGCTGTTTTTACGAATGGATGAGTTATTCTCTTTAACAGCACTTCGTTTCAAGATATTTTGATTCTTCAAGAGAGTACTGAAGGGCAAACCGACCACATTAGCGTAAAAAAAAAAATGAGTTCACCCTAATAAGTTCTTATGAATGTAAAACTAAGCTATAATATTTAGATTTTTTGACTAGGTCAAATGGCCCAAAAAAAGAAGAAGAGAAAAGTAAAAAAGTTGATCAAGTCAATTTTGAGGAAATAAAAAGGCAAAAAGGACACTTAGCTTCTGCAACAATAGAAAAAAGAAAGAGAGAAAAAAAAAAGAGAAGAAGAAGAAGAATAGAAGGAAAAAGGAGAGATTTCTCTTTGTTGACTCACCACAGTACTCATCTCAGCCATCGAACCCAATTAGTAAACATTTGGCAAGTACTCGCACCTCTCGTTCCTTCTACGAAATGAAATGCTTTTCGGATATAGGGCTTAATTTCGGACCTATGTTAATTCTGATGTTGTTACGTCCGATTGATGATTTTTTTTTTTGTTGTGTTTTTATATAAAAATGAAACTTAGGGTGTTGAGAAGCCTGTAGGATTGACGAATCATGATTTGAGCTACGGTTTGCCTAGAGCAAGTATTTCAAATCACTAACGCTATAGCCTACAGTGCTAATAGTACACTTCATTTCAACTATAAAATGGCTTGAAAACGGAGGCCTTCATTTCAA
This sequence comes from Psidium friedrichsthalianum, assembly GCA_019149425.1. Taxonomy (NCBI): domain Eukaryota; kingdom Viridiplantae; phylum Streptophyta; class Magnoliopsida; order Myrtales; family Myrtaceae; genus Psidium; species Psidium friedrichsthalianum. Next base: position 1,305 of record JAGVVM010023876.1, on the reverse strand, counting down.
CTATAAAATGGTATATTAGGACTTTTGTAGTATGTCGAGTAAGCTTCATTTCAACTATAAAATGGCTTTGAAACGAAGCTCGGTGAAGAAAGTTATGGCCCAGAGAGTTTGACGCGCAAGCTGTCCATGGCGAACAACAATATGCTTCTTCTGTGGGCGAGCTTTCCTTGGCGCGTAGTCATCATTTTACTTTAAATAAATCTAATTTATATAATTTTACATTAGGGTGACTGTTAGTCGGGCGGTTTTTCATCTGTTTTTCTTATAATTGATAGAAATCTACACACGTCGGCTCGAGTAATCTTTGTAGTTGGATTTTGGCTTTATCAAATGAGTAGTTTTTTCTCTTTGAGACTGTAAACTCATGTTTCAAAAACGAAAAATCATATATGTAGTGAGGGTAAGAAAAGTGCTTATTTCTTTCATAAATTAGATCGAACCCTTACTACCTTTAATAGTAGATTGATAAAACTTTAAGGGTGGTGGTGTTAGATTCTTTCTACCATCTGTTTCAGACTTTCCGCGGCCAAATAGAAACCGCCAGCCAATATTATTCTTTGATTTTAATTGTTCTACCGACCAAGATGCCCGATCGATTGAGGGCTACTAAAAGCATTTTTTAGTACTCCAAGGCGCATGAAACTATCTAGTTGTGAGAGGTTGTTGAGAGCATGACCTTGATGGCTAGCAATCGATTATCCCCAGGAGGTCATGAGATGGAAGTCTTCCTGCAGTAGAAATGAGTCCTCTCAAATTTGACCAGTGCTCTAATGGTACAGATGCTGTTATGTAATCTCGCTCCCTCTATAACATCGCTGAATATGCGTGAACTTCCCAACTCTCAATGCCAAAGCCACTGTCACCAGGATGCAGAATACAGGTTTGCCTTCATAGTTGACAGAATATGATGGCAGCATCAGATCGATCTGCAAAATATACCGTGGGACATTCCAGTGCTACTCCAATGGGTGATCATCAGACATTGATTCCTACATTTTATCGAGAGCCGCAATCTTATCAATTTCAATTGGCACGAGGCCTAGGGTGGGACTTCTTTATTACAATGAAAGGCTAAAGAAGGAATCCTTTTCTTGCCCATGGATGCCAAAGGTGAGATTCGAATGTCCACTTTAATTTTGTATCTTGTTTTGATCTTTATCCAAAGCTAGGCAGGATGATTTGAGATTTGAAACCTACAAGAAGCCCACAAGTATAGTTGGTATAGTGGAATTGTTCGAATCAGATGATTAGATTTTCACAAATTGTTAATACATCGACAGAACTAAGAATCAGAATTGATCCTAA
>JAGVVM010023873.1:0-10106 GCA_019149425.1 Psidium friedrichsthalianum | reverse complement strand
TGACATGGATTCAGGAATCTCATATGTTGCATTTTGGGAGCGTGGGCACAGGGTGATATTTGTGTAGTCAGCCAACCTTGTCTGAGTTGGCAACCATATATCAGCTATATATCCTTCACACCAATGTGAGCAACAACAACTTCTCCCCCTCTCACGTGTAATTCGATTACAAGCGGCACGTGGGAAATTGACTAATGGGGGGTGGCCCACATTACGTGGAAAGCAAAACACTAGCTCTAATATCATATTAAGGAGTCCAACCCAAAATACTTAAAGTCAAAGTGAAGGAGGCCACATGAATATAAGACATACATATCTATCACACAATGTGGGACAAACGCAAGCACTTCAACAGGGTTATTTCCCTACTATTCCTCATTGAAAGATATGCCCGACTTAGCAAATCATGACCTACTTGAAGATTTCTGTATAGAGACAGAACTATTTACTGCATGCTAAGCTAGTAATTTCTGGAATTTTGTGCCAGACCGATCTGAGCACCGATGATCCATCATTAGTGCTGATTATGTCTTATGTTTTGTATTTGGTTATTTATGAGAATTTTCAGAAGAGTATCAGATCGGCCGAGAGATCCTGTGAGAGTGGATGAGATTGCCGATATTGTTGTCAGCCCTATCTATTCCAGTATAGCAATGTGATTGTCTTTGAGTATAGATGATTTCCAGTATATCAAAGTTGCAACAGGTAAATGGAACGCATTCGGTGACTTGAAAGATTTAAATGTTTCTAAAAAAAATTGATTTTTATCTGATTGTCCGTCGAACACAGTTTTACCGATACACCAGTAAATCCCCCATCTCTTTCCTGGACCTCCCCAGTCCTCTCTCTGCGAACCACTCTTGTGTCCTGACACCACAATAAGATTTAACTTTCTCATTAGATTCAAGTTTCCGTGTCTTAGGAAAAAGGAAACAAAGGAAAACATAGGCAATTTCAACTATATGGAGTGGCCTCTGCAGTCTCTGCCGTTAAGATGTTTTTCCGAGCTAGATAATGAAAGTTTATTTATATCTTATTTGGACTACCATTTGAGTCTGTGACCTGTCACTATTGCCTCAGAGTCTTACCATTTTGCTAAAAAGTGACAGCTACTCTGCAGTGAGCTGCTAAAAATCCAAAAAATTTGACGCTTCTTTGATCATTGGCATTGCTAGAGTTGTTCAGCCAAGCGATATGAGTCTAGAATTATCGTGGTAAGAGATTAAACAGCGTCACTGGAGCTCCAAAAGGCATTGCCCCATGATTTGATTGGAGAATTTGAAGTGGATGAGGATAATTTTCTGAAAGGAAGAAATTATGCCTGAGTTTGATTTGGGGGAGTTAGTGACTTGGTAGGTGGTGGGTGATGCTGGTAGCAAGAGGCCGTGATGGTGGTGGCGAAGAGAGAGAGAGAGAGAGTTTTGTGTAAATTGGTTTCTTAACTGAAATCACATATTGGTGATGATGGGAACTTTTAAATGACTTCCATAGATCTGGTTGAAGAAAAAACATAGTCTATGGAGAATATTCAAAATTCATCTGTTTCGTATGTTTCAATTTGGTAAAATCATAAATTTTCAGCAGGTGGAGAGAGATTCCATGAATTGACAATTGAATAATATTGGTTGTTCAATATTACTTGTCATGTGTTTTTAGTTGATATAGTGTAAGTAGTGATTGAAGAGGAGAGTTAAAAAATCTTCCCAGTTTCTCATTACCTACACTTAGCAACCTGAGGTTTTAAATCCTACAATTTGCAGAAAGTTTATTAGATCTAGACAGTGCAAAAGTGTAGGTTGGTTTGAAAAGGTGCAATGTATAGATTCATACTAGAGACTGTAAAGTTGAAGTGGAGGATGCTTAGTTTAATAAGGTAAAACTTGAGGATTGTTTTTCTAAATTTCCATCATATACATGTCAAGGTTTTGGTTACTAGGCGGTGTAATTGTAGGTTTTGAAATTGAAAATGCAAAGTATGGAAGGTGTCACTTGAGGATAGTTCTTTCAAATTCAGGTAAATAAGTTGCCTTATGATATGTTATTGTCATTTTTGTAGTTTGATGTCTTTAAAGCGTCATAATAATTTCGACTTTGCACTAACCAGTAACAAATTGCATTTCACACAGAAAACACATATTCAAGGGATATATCTCTGTTATTTTTGTATAATTCTTTAAAACAAAGATAACATGTTTATTAGCATTAAAATAGAAGTGTCGAATTCTTCACGGATCCCTTTAGACAAGTCCTGGTGTCTAAGATTTTCTCAAAAGGTGAGTCAGACACAGAGATCCACACCCACATCTGATCCTTACACCCAAGTCCATGTAACATAGGTAATGGACATATTAAAAGAGTGTTGAGATGCGAATCCTTTCCTAATGCTTTGCTACAATGTTCAATAATTATTTCCATCAACAGCTGAAGATGCTCGAAATGTGCTCGCCATGTAGATCTTATATCATAATAAGACTCAATTGACAAGCCCATTCACTTTTCGCAACTTTGTTTCGCAGTAAGCTTTAAGCTTTGCAGAATGATACCAATATTTCCAGGCATTTTCTTCCTTATTTCTAGGTGCCTCGTCAGTGATGGTTGCAAGAGGAGCCTTGTGGAATGTTCTATTTTCTCTCCTGAAGGAAAAGTACCTGGGAAGATGTCAAAGGGAATATATTAGGAAGGTACTTCTTCAACCTCAAGATCTGACAAAATCAAGATTGTCAATCGATTCTTTTTGTTTGTTGAGTATCTTCTCTTTATGCTAGAATAGTAGGAATTCACCGGTTTCTGTTTTCGGATTCAGAGCATCTTGTGGGACAATGATGTTAAAAGCACAAAGCACACGCTCAAGGAAATGATAATGCACTATTCATGCCTTGAACTGCCTGAGGGGAAGGCTGTGATCAAGTCAGAGACGCTGGCTGACTTAGCGTAAGTATCATCTTTTGGTTTCATCTTCTTGTTTCAGTTATGTGACAAATTGCAGTTGCAGTTTCTAAATGCAATCCTCCATTTAGTCCTAAACATTTGAACTAAAGTGCTTGTTCCCTACTTTAAAATTGATCCGTCTCTTCGCCTGGCTTGTTGCTACTACCAATTCAGCGCTGGTGTGCAGAAAGCAGTTTGATGCCAGCAGGTTCAGGGAAAAAAATCCTGCTGAGGGATCAAAACTTCAGTAAGCTTAATATTGATAGTTGCATGAATCCTTGGAGATTGCGGAGGGAAAACATGAGTCGTTAGAAGGGCAATAGTGTATATTATTGCAGTAAATGTACTTTTACTTTTTTCTTGCTGTGCGTTAAGGAAGAACCTCTTAGGTCAAGCTTACAAAAACATATGATCCAGATTTTGTAGTAGGCTGGGTGACATGGATGTAACCTCAGGAGACGGCATTTAACAATGGTTAATCTATTTGAGATGTTCTTGAGTGTACTGGATTAATGCCATGATGTAAAGAAAGATATGATTCTTGTTTGAAATGTCATAATCAATGGTCTCCTCTTGATTTTATTCCCCTCTTCCCGTATATCAACTTCTGAAGTATCATTTGAACTCACAATTCGCCATTTGTATCAAGGTTAGCATCACACCGCTTGTCATTTATTAGGAAGGATGTCCACAAAATATTTGCACGAACTTGATGCTAGTTGCAAGAGCAGGCTTGTGAACTTGCGGAAGATTTGTCTTCCTCCATGGATTTGAGATGCTAAAAAGATATACTTAGACCGTTTGAATCAATTGTATCGACATGTAAGAGTTGAGCTAATATTAGCTAGGTCCTTTTCCATGTGGACTCGAGAAATATCGCGAGTCCTTCACAAGTTTTTTCAAATAATATAGTGAGGTAGCTGCTAGAACATATCAGCATTGGAAGACGAGTTTCTCCATCAAGTGATTGAGGTTGAAGTGTGAACCTTTGACCTCAGGATGGGATGCAAACTTGTTGTCCTTGGAAGTCACTCATCTATTTCTTGCATAAAGGGAGACAAAAATGAAAGTCCTAGTCAATCCCTGTTACATAATTCTCTTAGTGTCCAATCTGTTATGATCTTTTACTGATTTGTCAATCTGCCATAATCTTTTACTGATTTACTTTTTCGTAATTATCAGGCAACTCTATGGGGAGGAGGAGTACTACCAACACGCTTACAAAACCAGGTTCCAGGTTGAAGTTGACTAGTTCTTGTGATCTGACATGCGGTCTTACTCTTTTGCTTTTGTTCATGTTGGAAAACCGGAAATAGTTTTTTAGGAATTTTTCCTTGTAAAGCTGTAAATTAGCGTTTTGCTGTCAATCTTTGTATTTTAGGGAAGTAGATGTCTATAGTTATTCTCTTCCTAGTATTAACTATATTCCTTATATTAGTGTTTTCTTTCCTGGTTCTAAGGATTTGTATATGCTGTAAAATCCTATAAATGAATAATCAATGTCAGAGAAAAAGTATTCCCGAGAAAACCTATTTTCAAGTTGGTATCAGAGCAGGTGAACTGCTTGCTGAAATTCTTCTTCTTCGTTCTTTCATTCAATTATTTGCTATCTCAATCATCATGTCGGACATCTCAAATGAATCCCCTGCTGCTCCTTTATCTTTTTCGAACAATCCCACCACATCTGATTCCACAAAAAACAGTGCAAACACCTCAGAATCCCACTCTGTCCAAATCACCACAATTCGATTGAATGGTGAAAATTTCCTGAGATGGTCTCAATCAGTCCGGATGTATGTCAGAGGACGTGGAAAAATGGGCTACCTGACGGGTGACAAGAAGGCTCCTAGGAGGATGATCCGGACTATGCTACATGGGACGCAGAAAATTCCATGGTGATGACATGGCTCGTAAACTCTATGGAAGAAGACATTAGTGCTAATTACATGTGCTATCCAACGGCGCAAGAGCTTTGGGAAAATGTAAATCAGATGTATTCTGATTTAGGGAATCAATCTCAAATCTTTGAATTGACTCTCAAACTAGGTGAAATTCGACAAGGGGAGGATAACGTCACAAAGTACTTCAATTCCTTGAAGCGGATCTGGCAGGATCTGGATCTCTTCAATACCTATGAGTGGAAAACTACCGAGGATGGACAACATCATAAGAAGACCGTGGAGGATAATCGGATCTTCAAATTTTTGGCTGGCCTCAATGTCGAATTTGATGAGGTAAGGGTAGAATCATTGGAAGACAACCCCTGCCTTCAATTGGTGAAGTGTTTTCGGAGGTTAGAAGAGAAGAGAGTCGGAGAAATGTGATGCTGGGCAAGAAGGGACCTGGAGTTGCTGTTGAAGGTTCAGCCTTGGCGACCACAGGTGGGGGGTATAATAAAACCACTGCATATCAGCGCAGATTTGATGACAAATCACGCCTTTGGTGTGATTTTTGCAACAGGGCTCGCCATACTCGTGAAACTTGTTGGAGGATTCACGGGAAACCTGCGAACTGGAAAGGTAAAACAGGTGACAAGCCAGGGCATGCCCTCACTGCTGCTAGAGAGGCCGAAACTAATTCTCTCACCAAGGAGCAGATGGAGCAACTTCTTACACTGCTGAAAAACAACTCAACATCTGGTATTCCTAGTGCTTCTGTGGTATACACAGGTAATGAATTCAATGCTCGAGCCTATCATTTCAATTTATCTGCTCCATGGATAATCGATTCTGGAGCATCCGACCATATGACCAACTCTTCAAACCTGTTTGAATCATATTTACCGTGTCCTGGAAATAAAAAGGTTAGGATAGCAGATGGTAACTTCTCACCTATTGCAGGAAAAGGTTTGATAAGAATTTCTGAGGGGATAGATCTTAAATCTGTCCTCCATGTTCCTAAACTTACTTGCAACCTCTTGTCTGTCAGTAAATTATCTAGAGATTCTAATTGTTGTGTTACCTTCTATGAATCCCATTGTCTGTTTCAGGACCGGAGCACGGGGAAGACGATTGGCAGTGCTAGGATGATCAATGGTCTCTATTATTTCGAGGATAATTTACCTAGTAATAAAATTGCTCAAGGACTTAGTAGTATTAGTTCTTTTTCTGATCGTGATCAAATAATGGTTTGGCATTGCAGATTGGGCCATCCTAGTTTTTCTTATTTAAAACATTTATTTCCAGTATTGTTTAAGAAGGTTAATCCTCTATCATTTCAATGTGAAAGTTGTTTATTGGCAAAGAGCCAACGTAAACCCTATATTCAAAAAACTTATAAAGCTTCAAAACCATTTTATCTGTTTCACAGTGATGTTTGGGGACCTTCGAAGGTCACTACTACTTCAGGAAAAAAATGGTTTGTAACCTTTATAGACGACCATACACGTCTTTGCTGGGTGTATTTAATGCGGGAGAAATCTGAAGTTGAAAGAATTTTTAAAGATTTTCACTCAATGATCGAAAATCAATTTCAAACAAAAATCAGTGTTTTGAGATCTGATAATGGAACAGAATATTTTAATAAGGTCTTGGAAACCTTTTTAAAGGAAAAAGGGATTTTACATCATCAACTGTTCAGATACTCCTGAGCAAAACGGAATAGCTGAGCGCAAAAATAAGCACCTGTTAGAGGTAGCTCGGGCTATGATGTTTCTACTGAACATTCCAAAATATTTATGGGGGGATGCCATACTAACTGCCTCATATCTAATAACAGGATGCCCACAAAAGTTTTACAATACACTACTCCGTTAGAGAGTTTTAAAAAGGTATTTCCTGATTCTCGAATTAATTCTGAATTACCTTTAAAAATTTTTGGTTGTCTGCTTATGGTCACCTTCCAAACGGTCCCGGTCTAAGTTAGACCCAAGGGCAGAAAATGTGTTTTTGTGGGATATACTCCGAATAAAAAGGGTTACAAGTGTTTTAATCCTCTTACAAAACGATTTTACACAACCATGGATGTCTCTTTTATGGAAAATACTCCCTATTTTACCAAAAATTTTCTTCAGGGGGAGATCTTAGTGGAACCAAATTTTTGGGAAATTGTTGAACCTTTACCTAATCCAATTCTGGATATCTCTGTTTCAATGGAAAAAGGAACAAAGGCTGATCCCACTATATCCGAATCTGATATCATTGGTCTGTCAGAAAAAGAAATACTACGATTGCACAAAAATCGCAGTAATCTTGAGCCTATGGTTTATGCAAGGAAGAATATCCCTGAAAGAAGTAGAGATCAACCAATCATCCCAACACATGCTCAATCAGAAACCCGGGTGATGGTCTTCCAAATGTCTCAGGTAATTCTTCTTCTCCTACATGTACTCATTCTTTGCCATCACACTCTAATTCTGAAACTTCTACACCCGAACCTGGTTTAGAATTGGCCCCAGTAATCCCTACACAGATCCTTGACACTGATCTTCCCATTGCCCTTAGAAAAGGAACCCGCACGTGCACTAAGCATCCTATTTCTCAATATGTTTCCTACAATAATCTTTCTGATAACCATAGAGCATTCACTGCAAATATTTCAAAACTTGTGGTACCTAGAAACATTCAGGAAGCACTAAATGAACCGAGTTGGAGATTAGCAGTGTTTGAGGAAATGAATGCTTTAAGAAAAAATGGTACTTGGGAGATTGTAGAATTGCCGAAAGAAAAGAAGGTTGTTGGGTGTAAGTGGGTCTTTACAATAAAGAGTAAGGCTGATGAAGTGTTGAGAGATATAAAGCTAGACTTGTAGCAAAAGGTTTCACTCAAACCTATGGGATAGACTACCAAGAAACCTTTGCCCCAGTAGCTAAAATAAACTCAATTAGAGTTTTGTTATCCCTTGCAGTAAATTCTAACTGGCCCCTACATCAATTGGATGTTAAAAATGCCTTCCTTAATGGGGACTTAGAGGAGGAGGTGTTCATGAATCTGCCGCCAGGATTTGAAGAAAGATTTGAAGCTGGAAAAGTGTGCAAACTGAAGAAGTCCTTATATGGACTCAAGCAGTCCCCTAGAGCTTGGTTTGAACGCTTTGGCAAGGGATAAAGCGTTATGGATACACTCAAGGTCAAGCTGATCACACTATGTTCTACAAACAGCAAAGGAAGGTAAAGGGCTATCTTGATTGTGATGTGGATGATATAGTGTTAACGGAGATAGTTATGATGAATAGAGAAGTTAAAGGGAAGACTCGCTGAAGAATTTGAAATTAAAGATTTGGGGACATTAAAATATTTTCTTGGAATGGAGTTTGCCAGGTCTAAAGAAGGTATCTCTGTAAATCAGCGTAAGTATGTGCTCGATCTCCTTAATGAGACGGGTATGCTAGGGTGCAAGCCTGCTGAAACACCAATAGAGCCGAATGTAAAGCTACAGCCTGCAAAAGCCGAGAACGTGAAGGACAGGGAGCGTTATCAGAGACTCGTAGGGAGACTGATTTACTTGTCTCATACACGCCCTGACATAGCTTTTTCTGTGAGCATGGTCAGTCAGTTCATGCATTCACCTGGAGCAGAACATTTTGAAGCCGTTTACAGGATTCTGAGATATCTAAAGGGGGCACCTGGTAGAGGTCTTTTGTTCAAACCACGGGGACATCTACAAATTGAAGCCTACACTGATGCGGATTGGGCTGGAAGTATAGTGGACAGGAGATCTACCTCAGGGTACTGCTCATTTGTAGGAGGCAACTTGGTTACATGGCGAAGTAAAAAGCAGAATGTGGTGGCTAGAAGTAGTGCGGAGGCTGAGTTTAGAGCTGTGGCACACGGTATATGTGAGATTATGTGGATACGAAGAATTCTGGAGGAATTAAAGTCGTTGGAGTCATCTCCTATGAAGTTGTACTGTGACAACAAGGCTGCAATTTCGATTGCTCATAATCCAGTTCTCCATGACCGCACAAAACATGTAGAAGTGGATAAACATTTCATTAAGGAGAAAATAGATAATGGCTTGGTGTGCATGACTTATATTCCCACGGAGGAACAAGTGGCTGATGTCTTCACCAAAGGACTAACCAAGAAACAGTTTGATCCGTTAATTGGCAAGCTGGCTATGGAAGATATCTTTAGACCAGCTTGAGGGGGAGTGTTGGAAAACCGGAAATAGTTTTTTAGGAATTTTTCCTTGTAAAGCTGTAAATTAGCGTATTTGCTGTCAATCTTTGTATTTTAGGGAAGTAGATGTCTATAGTTATTCTCTTCCTAGTATTAACTATATTCCTTAAATTAGTGATTTCTTTCCTGGTTCTAAGGATTTGTATATGCTGTAAAATCCTATAAATGAATAATCAATGTCAGAGAAAAAGTATTCCCGAGAAAACCTATTTTCAAGGTTCAATTAAACCCCTTTTCTTCAACTGTCTTCCATTTTGCAGCACCTCAAAATGCATCAAGGATACGAGAGTAACTTGGTTATAGTGCTTTGACCCAAAACAATTTTATCATCTGATTTTATCTGAAAATAACCGTAGAGGATTTTTGGTGTGAGAAGCAGCACTAAGGTCTCAGCAGTAGAGGGTATGAGCATCGCTATAGCTTACCAAATTGAATTGGTTGTTAACTAACATGCAAACTGTTGAACAATCGATGGTGTATGGTCTAGTACTGATGTAGAGTGTCACTTTTGTCAGACCACTTGTGTATATTCTTTTCATGTCTGTATTAACAATCTTCATGGAATTCCCTGGGTAGGCCATAAATCCGTCTGTCTAGCCAGCCTTGGAGTAGGGCAAGCATTGGCACTTATGGATCGAACTGCAAAACGGCTGCTCAACACCATTGGGGGGAGGTGAATTCATGGTGTTGTTGCTGCGGGGGAAAAAGACCTATTTCATGTGGAAGCCACCAATTGATTCGTGTAGATAATGCTGACTAATACCAAGGAACACAAACTAAGTCAATTACAGTTTTTCACGCTTGCTGCACACGCGACTCCAAAATAGATGAGATTTTACTGGTTTTCACCATGTATGCTGCTGAAGTTTTAGTGTTTTGATCAACGGGAGATTGAGGTAGGTGCTTCGAGTCGGTCTCATGTGTTGGCATTGCAAAATCTTCATTTATGTAATGGGCTTCCCTTCTCTACGGCACCTAGTCATCTTTTGGTGTTTGTGCCTGGTTTAGCAGTTTCTTTAGGCAGCAGCATGCAACTTTGGCCGGTATCAGGGAAGGCACT
>JAGVVM010023872.1:0-11331 GCA_019149425.1 Psidium friedrichsthalianum | reverse complement strand
AAATCATGTTTTGAGATCTGATAATGGAACAGAATATTTTAATAAGGTCTTGGAAACCTTTTTAAAGGAAAAAAGGGATTTTACATCAATCAACATGTTCATACTCCTGAGCAAAACGGAATAGCTGAGCGCAAAAAATAAGACCTGTTAGAGGTAGCTCGGGCTATGATGTTCTACATGAACATTCCAAAATATTTATGGGGGGATGCCATACTAACTGCCTCATATTAATCAACAGGATGCCCACAAAAAGTTTTTACAATACACTACTCCGGTAGAGAGAGTTTTAAAAAGGTATTTCCTGATTCTCGAATTAATTCTGAATTACCTTTAAAATTTTTGGTGGTACTGCTTATGTTCACCTTCCAAATGGTCCCGGTCTAAGTTAGACCCAAGGGCAGAAAAAATGTGTTTTTGTGGGATATACTCCGAATAAAAAGGGTTACAAGTGTTTTAATCCTCTTACAAAACGATTTTACACAACCATGGATGTCTCTTTTATGGAAAATACTCCCTATTTTACCAAAAATTTTCTTCAGGGGGAGATCTTAGTGGAACCAAATTTTTGGGAAATTGTTGAACCTTTACCTAATCCAATTCTGGATATCTCTGTTTCAATGGAAAAAGGAACAAAGGCTGATCCCACTATATCCGAATCTGATATCATTGGTCTGTCAGAAAAAGAAATACTACGATTGCACAAAAATCGCGGTAATCTTGAGCCTATGGTTTATGCAAGGAAGAATATCCCTGAAAGAAGTAGAGATCAACCAATCATCCCAACACATGCTCAATCAGAAACCCTGATTGATGGTCTTCCAAATGTCTCAGGTAATTCTTCTTCTCCTACATGTACTCATTCTTGCCATCACACTCTAATCTGAAACTTCTACACCCGAACCTGGTTTAGAATTGGCCCCAGTAATCCCTACACAGATCCTTGACACTGATCTTCCCATTGCCCTTAGAAAAGGAACCCGCACGTGCACTAAGCATCCTATTTCTCAATATGTTCCTACAATAATCTTTCTGATAACCATAGAGCATTCACTACAAATATTTCAAAACTTGTGGTACCTAGAAACATTCAGGAAGCACTAAATGAACCGAGTGGAGATTAGCAGTGTTTGAGGAAATGAATGCTTTAAGAAAAAATGGTACTTGGGAGATTGTAGAATTGCCGAAAGAAAAGAAGGTTGTTGGGTGTAAGTGGGTCTTTACAATAAAGAGTAAGGCTGATGGAAGTGTTGAGAGATATAAAGCTAGACTTGTAGCAAAAGGTTTCACTCAAACCTATGGGATAGACTACCAAGAAACCTTTGCCCCAGTAGCTAAAATAAACTCAATTAGAGTTTGTTATCCCTTGCAGTAAATTCTAACTGGCCCCCTACATCAATTGGATGTTAAAAATGTCTTCCTTAATGGGGACTTAGAGGAGTAGGTGTTCATGAATCTGCCGCCAGGATTTGAAGAAAGATTTGAAGCTGGAAAAGTGTGCAAACTGAAGAAGTCATTATATGGACTCAAGCAGTCCCCTAGAGCTTGGTTTGAACGCTTTGGCAAGGTGATAAAGCGTTATGGATACACTCAAGGTCAAGCTGATCACACTATGTTCTACAAACATTCAAAGGAAGGTAAAGTGGCTATCTTGATTGTGTATGTGGATGATATAGTGTTAACCGGAGATAGTTATGATGAACTAGAGAAGTTAAAGGGAAGACTCGCTGAAGAATTTGAAATTAAAGATTTGGGGACATTAAAATATTTCTTGGAATGGAGTTTGCCAGGTCTAAAGAAGGTATCTCTGTAAATCAGCGTAAGTATGTGCTCGATCTCCTTAATGAGACGGGTATGCTAGGGTGCAAGCCTGCTGAAACACCAATAGAGCCGAATGTAAAGCTACAGCCTGCAAAAGCCGAGAACGTGAAGGACAGGGAGCGTTATCAGAGACTCGTAGGGAGACTGATTTACTTGTCTCATACACGCCCTGACATAGCTTTTTCTGTGAGCATGGTCAGTCAGTTCATGCATTCACCTGGAGCAGAACATTTTGAAGCCGTTTACAGGATTCTAAGATATCTAAAGGGGGCACCTGGTAGAGGTCTTTTGTTCAAACCACGGGGACATCTACAAATTGAAGCCTACACTGATGCGGATTGGGCTGGAAGTATAGTGGACAGGAGATCTACCTCAGGGTACTGCTCATTTGTAGGAGGCAACTTGGTTACATGGCGAAGTAAAAAGCAGAATGTGGTGGCTAGAAGTAGTGCGGAGGCTGAGTTTAGAGCTGTGGCACACGGTATATGTGAGATTATGTGGATACGAAGAATTCTGGAGGAATTAAAGTCGTTGGAGTCATCTCCTATGAAGTTGTACTGTGACAACAAGGCTGCAATTTCGATTGCTCATAATCCAGTTCTCCATGACCGCACAAAACATGTAGAAGTGGATAAACATTTCATTAAGGAGAAAATAGATAATGGCTTGGTGTGCATGACTTATATTCCCACGAGGAACAAGTGGCTGATGTCTCACCAAAGGACTAACCAAGAAACAGTTTGATCTGTTAATTGGCAAGCTGGCTATGGAAGATATCTTTAGATCAGCTTGAGGGGGAGTGTTGGAAAACCGAAAATAGTTTTTTAGGAATTTTTCCTTGTAAAGCTGTAAATTAGCGTATTTGCTGTCAATCTTTGTATTTTTGGCAAGTAGATGTCTATAGTTATTCTCTTCCTAGTATTAGCTATATTCCTTAAATTAGTGGTTCTTTCCTGATTCTAAGGATTTGTATATGCTGTAAAATCCTATAAATGAATAATCAATGTGAGAGAAAAGGTATTCCAAAGAAAACCTATTTTCAAGTTGGATGAATAGAATTCTTCCGATAAGGGAAGATTATAAATTCAACAAATGTTAGCACAAAATTTTTTCCCATATCATATGAAGATTTAGAAGTTTCAAAACACAGTTTAAGGAATGAAAAAGGGCAGCCATCATGGTTTGCTTTCAATTTAGCTAAAGGAGATAAAATGGGTAGACCTGAAGCATTGTTAAAATTGAAGCTTCGATCAACCGAAATCACCTCAACATAATGCCAAAAATATCTGTTTTGACCATCTTTTGCTGTTTGCAAAGTTCAAAACCGTATCGTCGTGGATCCCTTGACAGCTTCAGGCAAATTCTCAAAAGTTGCGGATGCACATGGACAAGTCTGTGATTCTCAGGCTGTCCTACTTTTTTTCTTCTGTTCGCACTATCTTCTTCATTTCCTTTCTTTTGCTAGGCCTGTCTTTACTGTCTAGGTCAGGCGCATATCCTGCTTTTTTCCATGTCCCAAATTAGCAACTCAAGAATTCATGCACCCTAGAAACCATGTTATCCAGCAACGAGACTAAGAATCTGGTCTCCAACCTCATTCCAACTACTCCCAGTCCCTTTCTTGCTACCCATTCCCTTCATTAACTTCCTACCTCGTGCAAACGCGTTCCATAGACCTTCAGCTGTAAGTTTTTGATAGGGTCAAGTAGGTCCCGGCCAACCTTGGTCTCAAGTCTAGAACCCTCTGAGCTACCTATTTTTCCAACTTCTTAAGTCCGTGTGCTCTGCACGCTCCAAGAAGGGCGACCACACAGACTCATCAGGTCTAAATGGCACACTCTCTATCAGTTGGTAAGCCGCCTCCACTCTCCCTGCACGGCCAAGCAAATCCACCACACGCCATAAATCTCCTGGCTTGGGGCAACATCTTATTCACCAATTAATTCGAAGTGCCTCAACCCTTCATTTACAAGACATTCATGGCTGCAAGCACTCAGAACTTCCATAAATACAATTTTGTCCGCTTTTACTCCTGATCTGACCATGTCATCGAACAATTTAATTGCCTCTCTTCCGTGTCCATGAGCCCCAATCCAACCATCATAGATGTCCAAGAGAGCAAGTTCCTGTGAGACAGAATTGAGCATTCTGTGCGAATTAGATACACTTCCACCCTTGGTATACATATCAATAAGTGCACGAGTAAGCCCAATGCTACCCTCAAGTCCACTCTGAATGATCACTCCATGAATCTGTTGTCTACAATCATCAGTACTAAATTATCGCAGGCCGCTGTAACACTTGGAAAATGTTAGGCAGTTCGGTTGAAACCCCTGGGACTCCATTTTAGAGTACACAAGAAGGGCCTCACCAGAATATGATCTTTCATATCCAGCTATAAAGTTGTTCCACGTGATTAAATCTGTCTCGCTCATTTCAAACAATTACTTGCCTCAGACAAGCAACAACAGCCGCAGTACAAGTCTAATATGGAATTTATGACAGGAAGGTTGGAGTCAAACCTGCGTTTGATAATTGATGCATGGAGTTGCAGGCCAAAAAATCTGTGACCCAATTGACGCACAAGCTCTAACTGCAATTGAGAAGCTAAATGGGTTCAGTTCAGCTCCTTCCTGATTTCACATAAAGTGCATATAATGTGAAAATCTAATTAATGTTGAGGACCAATTAATAGGAAAATGCATGTAGCCATCCTATATGACCACATTCTGCTTGAAACAATCAAACTAGCCTCATCTAAAGCAAAGTGAATGCGAGGTGGTAGTTGAATTCATGACAAGTACGTACCGATAACATTGGCGAAACCTGTTAAGCCCACCACAGCCATCACCTCAGTGGGTAACCTAGTGATCAACATAGTCCAAGTTACCCCATTCTTTGCATAAATATGGCGAAAAATCATGCAGGCATTGTCCCATGCTAACGCAGCATATAGTGTACAAGTTGCATGTTCAACATAAATATAAACATCCAAGCCAAGCTGATTTCCCAGCCGTGAACTTGCATTCCATGTGAAAGACTTTCATAGCTTTACAAGCCTTCAAGACATTGAATAAGTTGAACTCATTGGCTCCTTCTCATTCCAAACCATCTCAGAGAAACACAACCCATGCTTCGGTGTGGTAACCACAAAAAAGTACAGCCAACACTCATGGCCGTCCAAGCACCAATATCTCTGTAAGGCATTTCGTCGAACAAGACGCGAGCTTCATTCACTGATCCACTCTCGAAGTACGCCTTGATCAAATCCGTGGATAAATCTGATGGGTCCTTCGGCAAGAATGGGGGGTATGGTTGGGCAGTACTTTCTTCAGTATTGGCTGGTAATGGGTGGTTTATAGCAATTTCTTGGCACACATGGATCGTGCCGAACCCGCTCATAGCCAAGCACAACATCGCTTCATCCGTTTGACCATCGAAACATCGCAGACCGCAAATACAGTTAAAGGGAAACTTCGCGCCAGGGGGCAGTTGCTTTGCACGGTCTTAGGTGTTGATTCCGACACCTAATATGAGAAAGCAAGAGGAAAAATTTTCTACTTGGACTTGTATTTCTACTGGGCACTTGGAACATTTTTTTTTTTTGGTCGCTTGCATTTGGAGGTTGAAGTGCAAGAAGATTGATCAAATCATGGATAATCTCTTGTCCATGTAATGAGATAAGATAGCCTACAATTTTTACTTTGAAATTAAAGAAGAGTAGTTTTTACTTTGTTTTGGCTTTGTCTTGGATAAGTTTATCCATTATCCATATGAAAGAGATAAAAAATGTTACGTGTTATCATTTGATTAAGATACAATAAGGGAAAACCAACTTGCTTGACAAGGTGAAATCAAGTTGGTTTTCCCTTATTGTATCTAATCAAAATGGATAACACGTAACATTTTTATCTCTTTCATATGGATAATGGATAAACTTATCCAAGACAAAGCCAAAACAAAGTTAAACTACTCTTCTTTAATTCAAAGTAAAAAAATTGTAGGCTATCTTATCATTACATGGACAAGAGATTACCATGATTTGATCAATCTTCTGCACTTCAACCTCCAAATGCAAGCGGCCAAAAAAAAAAAATAATGTTTCCAGTGCCAGTAGAAAATACAAGTCCAAGTAGAAAAATTTTCCTCTTGCTTTCTCATATTAGGTGTCGGAATCAACACCTAAGACCGTGCAAAGCAACTGCCCCTGGCGCGAAGTTTCCCTTTAACTGTATTTGTGGTCTGCGAATGTTTCGATGGTCAAACGGATGAAGCGATGTTGTGCTTGGCTATGAGCGGGTACGGCACGATCCATGTGTGCCAAGAAATTGCTATAAACACCCATTACCAGCCAATACTGAAGATAGTACTGCCCAACCAAACCCCCATTCTTGCCGAAGGACCCATCGGATTTATCCACGGATTTGATCAAGGCGTATTTCGAGAGTGGATCAGTGAATGAAGCTCGCGTCTTGTTCGACGAAATGCCTTACAGAGATATGGTGCTTGGGACGGCCATGAGTGTTGGCTGTACTTTTTTGTGGTTACCACACCGAAGCATGGGTTGTGTTCTCTGAGATGGTTTGGAATGAGAAGGAGCCAAATGAGTTCACTTTATTCAATGTCTTGAAGGCTTGTAAAGCTATGAAAGCCTTTCACATGGAATGCAGGTTCACGGCTGGGCAATCAGCTTGGCTTGGATGTTTATATTTATGTTGAACATGCAACTTGTACACTATATGCTGCGTTGCATGGGACAATGCCTGCATGATTTTTCGCCATATTTATGCAAAGAATGGGGTAACTTGGACTATGTTAATCACTGGGTTTACCCACTGAGGTGATGGCTGTGGTGGGCTTAACAGGTTTTTGCCAAATGTTATCGGTACATACTTGTCATGAATTCACTACCACCTCGCATTCACTTTGCTTTAGATGAGGCTAGTTTGATTGTTTCAAGCAGAATGTGGTCATATAGGGTGGCTACAGTGCATTTTCCTATTAATTGGTCTCAACATTAATTAGATTTTCGCATTATATATGCACTTTATGTGAAATCAGGAAGGAGCTGACTGAACCCATTTAGCTTCTCAATTGCAGTTAGACTTGTGCGTCAATTGGGTCACAGATTTTTTGGCCTGCAACTCCATGCATCAATTATCAAACGCAGGTTTGACTCCAACCTTCCTGTCATAAATTCCATATTAGACTTGTACTGCGGCTGTTGTTGCTTGTCTGAGGCAAGTAATTGTTGAAATGAGCGAGACAGATTTAATCACGTGGAACACCTTTATAGCTGGATATGAAAGATCATATTCTGGTGAGGCCTTCTTGTGTACTCTAAAATGGAGTCCCAGGGGTTTCAACCGAACTGCCTAACATTTACCAAGTGTTACAGCGGCCTGCGATAATTTAGTACTTATGATTGTAGACAACAGATTCATGGAGTGATCATTCAGAGTGGACTTGAGGGTAGCATTGGGCTTACTCGTGCACTTATTGATATGTATACCAAGGGTGGAAGTGTATCTAATTCGCACAGAATTCTCAATTCTGTCTCACAGGAACTTGCTCTCTTGGACATCTATGATGGTTGGATTGGGGCTCATGGACACGGAAGAGAGACAATTAAATTGTTCGATGACATGGTCAGATCAGGAGTAAAAGCGGACAAAATTGTATTTATGGAAGTTCTGAGTGCTTGCAGCCATGCATGTCTTGTAAATGAAGGGTTGAGGCACTTCGAATTAATGGGTGATAAGATGTTGCCCCAAGCCAGGAGATTTATGGGTGTGTGGTGGATTTGCTTGCCGTGCAGGGAGAGTGGAGGCGGCTTACCAACTGATAGAGAGTGTGCCATTTAGACCTGATGAGTCTGTGTGGTCGCCCTTCTCGGAGCGTGTAGAGCACACGGACTTAAGAAGTTGGAAAAATAGGTAGCTCAGAGGTTCTAGACTTGAGAACAAGGTTGGCCGGGACCTACTTGACCCTATCAAAAACTTATGCAGCTGAAGGTATATGGAACGCGTTTGCACGAGGTAGGAAGTTAATGAAGGGAATGGGTAGCAAGAAAGGGACTGGGAGTAGTTGGAATGAGGTTGGAGACCAGATTCTTAGTCTCGTTGCTGGATATACATGGTTTCTAGGGTGCATGAAATTCTTGAGTTGCTAATTTGGGACATGGAAAAAAGCAGGATATGCGCCTGACCTAGACAGTAAAGACAGGCCTAGCAAAAGAAAGGAAATGAAGAAGATAGTGCGAACAGAAGAAAAAAAGTAGGACAGCCTGAGAATCACAGACTTGTCCATATGCATCCGTAACTTTTGAAAATTTGCCTGAGCTGTCAAGGGATCCACGACGATACGGTTTTGAACTTTGCAAACAGCAAAAGATGGTCAAAACAGATATTTTTGGCATTCTGTTGAGGTGATTTCGGTTGATCGAAGCTTTAATTTTAACAATGCTTCAGGTCTACCCATTTTATCTCCTTTAGCTAAATTGAAAGCAAACCATGATGGCTGCCCTTTTTCATTCCTTAAACTGTGTTTTGAAACTTCTAAATCTTCATATGATATGGGAAAAAATTTTGTGCTAACATTTGTTGAATTTATAATCTTCCCTTATCGGAAGAATTCTATTCATCCAACTTGAAAATAGGTTTTCTTGGGAATACCTTTTCTCTCACATTGATTATTCATTTATAGGATTTTACAGCATATACAAATCCTTAGAATCAGGAAAGAACCACTAATTTAAGGAATATAGCTAATACTAGGAAGAGAATAACTATAGACATCTACTTGCCAAAAATACAAAGATTGACAGCAAATACGCTAATTTACAGCTTTACAAGGAAAAATTCCTAAAAAACTATTTTCGGTTTTCCAACACTCCCCCTCAAGCTGATCTAAAGATATCTTCCATAGCCAGCTTGCCAATTAACAGATCAAACTGTTTCTTGGTTAGTCCTTTGGTGAAGACATCAGCCACTTGTTCCTCCGTGGGAATATAAGTCATGCACACCAAGCCATTATCTATTTTCTCCTTAATGAAATGTTTATCCACTTCTACATGTTTTGTGCGGTCATGGAGAACTGGATTATGAGCAATCGAAATTGCAGCCTTGTTGTCACAGTACAACTTCATAGGAGATGACTCCAACGACTTTAATTCCTCCAGAATTCTTCGTATCCACATAATCTCACATATACCGTGTGCCACAGCTCTAAACTCAGCCTCCGCACTACTTCTAGCCACCACATTCTGCTTTTTACTTCGCCATGTAACCAAGTTGCCTCCTACAAATGAGCAGTACCCTGAGGTAGATCTCCTGTCCACTATACTTCCAGCCCAATCCGCATCAGTGTAGGCTTCAATTTGTAGATGTCCCCGTGGTTTGAACAAAAGACCTCTACCAGGTGCCCCCTTTAGATATCTTAGAATCCTGTAAACGGCTTCAAAATGTTCTGCTCCAGGTGAATGCATGAACTGACTGACCATGCTCACAGAAAAAGCTATGTCAGGGCGTGTATGAGACAAGTAAATCAGTCTCCCTACGAGTCTCTGATAACGCTCCCTGTCCTTCACGTTCTCGGCTTTTGCAGGCTGTAGCTTTACATTCGGCTCTATTGGTGTTTCAGCAGGCTTGCACCCTAGCATACCCGTCTCATTAAGGAGATCGAGCACATACTTACGCTGATTTACAGAGATACCTTCTTTAGACCTGGCAAACTCCATTCCAAGAAAATATTTTAATGTCCCCAAATCTTTAATTTCAAATTCTTCAGCGAGTCTTCCCTTTAACTTCTCTAGTTCATCATAACTATCTCCGGTTAACACTATATCATCCACATACACAATCAAGATAGCCACTTTACCTTCCTTTGAATGTTTGTAGAACATAGTGTGATCAGCTTGACCTTGAGTGTATCCATAACGCTTTATCACCTTGCCAAAGCGTTCAAACCAAGCTCTAGGGGACTGCTTGAGTCCATATAATGACTTCTTCAGTTTGCACACTTTTCCAGCTTCAAATCTTTCTTCAAATCCTGGCGGCAGATTCATGAACACCTACTCCTCTAAGTCCCCATTAAGGAAGACATTTTTAACATCCAATTGATGTAGGGGCCAGTTAGAATTTACTGCAAGGGATAACAAACTCTAATTGAGTTTATTTTAGCTACTGGGGCAAAGGTTTCTTGGTAGTCTATCCCATAGGTTTGAGTGAAACCTTTTGCTACAAGTCTAGCTTTATATCTCTCAACACTTCCATCAGCCTTACTCTTTATTGTAAAGACCCACTTACACCCAACAACCTTCTTTTCTTTCGGCAATTCTACAATCTCCCAAGTACCATTTTTTTCTTAAAGCATTCATTTCCTCAAACACTGCTAATCTCCACTCGGTTCATTTAGTGCTTCCTGAATGTTTCTAGGTACCACAAGTTTTGAAATATTTGTAGTGAATGCTCTATGGTTATCAGAAAGATTATTGTAGGAAACATATTGAGAAATAGGATGCTTAGTGCACGTGCGGGTTCCTTTTCTAAGGGCAATGGGAAGATCAGTGTCAAGGATCTGTGTAGGGATTACTGGGGCCAATTCTAAACCAGGTTCGGGTGTAGAAGTTTCAGAATTAGAGTGTGATGGCAAAGAATGAGTACATGTAGGAGAAGAAGAATTACCTGAGACATTTGGAAGACCATCAATCAGGGTTTCTGATTGAGCATGTGTTGGGATGATTGGTTGATCTCTACTTCTTTCAGGGATATTCTTCCTTGCATAACCATAGGCTCAAGATTACCGCGATTTTTGTGCAATCGTAGTATTTCTTTTTCTGACAGACCAATGATATCAGATTCGGATATAGTGGGATCAGCCTTTGTTCCTTTTTCCATTGAAACAGAGATATCCAGAATTGGATTAGGTAAAGGTTCAACAATTTCCCAAAAATTTGGTTCCACTAAGATCTCCCCCTGAAGAAAATTTTTGGTAAAATAGGGAGTATTTTCCATAAAAGAGACATCCATGGTTGTGTAAAATCGTTTTGTAAGAGGATTAAAACACTTGTAACCCTTTTTATTCGGAGTATATCCCACAAAAACACATTTTTTCTGCCCTTGGGTCTAACTTAGACCGGGACCATTTTGGAAGGTGAACATAAGCAGTACAACAAAAATTTTTAAAGGTAATTCAGAATTAATTCGAGAATCAGGAAATACCTTTTTAAAACTCTCTAACGGAGTAGTGTATTGTAAAAACTTTTGTGGGCATCCTGTTGATTAGATATGAGGCAGTTAGTATGGCATCCCCCCAAATATTTTGGAATGTTCATGTAGAACATCATACCCGAGCTACCTCTAACAGGTGCTTATTTTTTGCGCTCAGCTATTCCGTTTTGCTCAGGAGTATCTGAACATGTTGATTGATGTAAAATCCCTTTTTCCTTTAAAAAGGTTTCCAAGACCTTATTAAAATATTCTGTTCCATTATCAGATCTCAAAACACTGATTT
>JAGVVM010023868.1:0-12491 GCA_019149425.1 Psidium friedrichsthalianum | reverse complement strand
AGGAAGAGGTGGAAATTCCAATTTCACCGGAAAATTTAAAACACGTGAGAAATCAAAAGTCAAGTGTTTTAAGTGCAACAAGTTCGGACATTACAAATCCGAATGCCATGCAAAGGCTACGTATGAGTAGGCGGAGCACGCACATACCATCGATGCTGAAGAATACATGGTGCTAGATTGTAAGAAGGATGACTCGAGCATTGTAGACACCAACATATGGTACCTGAATACTGGTTGCAGCAATCATATGACTGACCGAAAGAAATTATTCTCACAATTGGATGAGACGAGTCGTGGTGAAGTCAACTTTGGGAATAAATAAAAAATTCCCGTGATAGGCGAAGGTAACATTAATATCAAGTCAAAAGATGGTACTAATATTGCTATTGCAGATAGGGGTGAACGGTTCCAGGTTCCGGGTAGGTTCCACCCGGAACCTGGAACCTACCCGCTAGTATAGGTTCCTTATTTTTCGGAACCTGGAACCTACCCTGTCACAGGTTCCAGGGTCCGGTTCCAGGGTACCCGGGAACCTGCCGATTTCAATCCAAGTCAGTTTCTTTGTTATTCCTTTGTGAACAACAACATCAACCTCGAATTCTATTTTCGCTCACAAAATGGCCGACACAAAAGATTTGGATCTCACCAAGTCAGTTTATTTCAATTTTTTTTATTAATTCTTAAACCCAAACTAATTAGGCCTCCTATAGTCATCGAACATCCTCTACGACTAGACTCCATCTCTGACTCATCCTCGGTTTTCATCAAATCACAGCCATTCACCATTCAAATTTCAACAGCACCTGGACAAATGAAAACACAGAAACAGGACAAGGCAGGGGCGACTTGATGCAGATTATGTTTTGGTTAACACTAAAAATAGAAAAGAAAACACACATGAAAACTAACCAATAATCAGAGAAAAAGCCATATGAAACTGTTTGTGATACTGACTCCAAGGCTGCAGGGAAGCAGATGGAGAGGAGCATTCAACAACCAATAATGATATGTTTGGATTATGGTTTCAGCTAAGAGATGGACTGACAAATGCAACACCCACCCAAAGAAAGGGAGCACAACAGCATAGAAGAACACTTAGGAATGCATGTGAATCAAGTATGTAACATATTTACTCATTTGAATTCGCTAGCATGAATCTAGTCAAGGGATCACACTGACAGCTATGACACACACCATTCAAGAGACCTAAAAAGATTGGCCAGATTCAGGAAATGAACACAAAAACGTCAATAACAAAGAATAGCATAGGAATAAATTAAAAAAAAAAGAAACAAGAAACACTACACCAAAAATTGTAGAACAAACTTAAAGAGGCCCATCTTCATCTTTTTTATGAATATATGTATGTTAACACACCCACACCCCAAAAGAAACAGCAGAAATCATATTTTTACACCGGAAATGACATGACAGAAGAAGCTGAGGAAAAAACTCGAAGAGATTTGAAAAGATGCCATTGGTGGAAGAAAATATTTCCAAACATAGTATAGAACACCTATAGCAGCACTCTCAGGCAATCTATGCATTTCACTATTTGAAAGTAAGATTGGAGAAATCATATTGGCTTTCTTGAGGCCGGCAGAACAATGCACTGATTATTCTAACCCTAAAAACACTATGTTTCTTATTCAGCATGTACTAAAAACAACAAAAGCTTCAGCATTGAAGGAAGAAAAGCCAACAGTGAACAAAACCTCACAAGACAAGCAAAGTCAATTCAGAATGTATAACATTAGCATGTTCTAGGAGGCAACCATATTCAACAAAAGAAGATGGAGAAAGAAGAGCAGAAAGGAATTTCACTACACAATGCATCTTCATCAACTCCAATCTTTCCTAAATACTATGTAGACCCAGTTCAGTGAAGAGCATTAGCTTCTCACCCTCTCACTATATTTTGAATGAAAAAAAAAAGCTCCGCAGCAGCACAAGACCATACTCCTTTTTGGAAGTTAGAAGTTGAAAGAGAGTCTATATCATAAACCTGACACATGTTGGACCAAATTAGAATTAATCTACTTGAAATCTGTCTAGATTGGCCAAGCTAAGTCTACGGTAAGTAGGGAAACCATCACATTCCAAGATCAGCCAAATACATAGAAGAACAGACATACAATCTCCCCTTTGCTCACTTTAAACAGCAAAACCGAACCCAATTTGCAAGTGGGAGAGAGAGAGAGAGAGAGAAGGAGACCGTCGCGCGTTCATTGCTGGGTTGAACCCGTAGAACAACCAAAGCAAGATGGAAGATGGCCCCTCTCTTCTTCAGAATCACACACCAGAATCGCACCCAAGCAAACAAATTCCGACCAGACGCCTCTCACGAACGGTGCGAACAGATTGAGAACCTCTGGGCCTGAGTCAAGGGCACGCGGTGATCGACCATGACCAGAATCGCCAAATCGACCACGACCAGATCTGCCAAGGGATCGAGCAAGGGCACCCTGGTCTTCGCGAAGCAACACCCTGGTCTTCGGCTCTTCGCGAAGCAACTCTCGAGTCGCGGGAACTGGAAAGTAGAAAGCAAAATCGAAGGGGAGAAGTTAGAGAACTGAGAGGCAAAATCGAAGCAAAATCGAAGGGGAGAAGTCAGAGAACTGCTGGGAGAAGTCAGAGAACTGAGAAACAAAATCGAAAGGGTGGGGGAGTCGGGAACTCAACTCACGATTAGAAATTTAGAATAGAAATTAGGGTTTTTTTTTTTAAGCGGATCCGGTTCCGGGTCCGGGTCCGGGTCCGGTTCCGGTTCCATATGAAACCGGGAACCGGAACCGGAACCGGCGGTTCCTCAAAATCCGGAACCGAGAACCGGACCCTATTATACTAGAACCTGGAACCGAACCGGAACCTCTGGTTCGGTTCTCCGGTTCTCGGTTCTACCCTGGAACCATGCTCACCCCTAATTGCAGATGTATACTTTATGCCAGGGCTTTTTTGGAATTTGCTAAGTGTTGGGCAACTTTCCGAAAAAGGCCACAAAGTTCACATTTAAAATGGAATTTGCACCATTAGAGGTGTCAACAACAAGTTGATCACGACGGTGCAAATAAAAAAACCAGATGTTTTCCATGACTCTTCAGATGAAGAATCTCTTGAGTTTTCAAGCAATGAAGAAAGACAATAATTGGTTATGGCATCTTCGGTTCGGTCATCTAAATTTTCATAGACTAAAACTACTGGTTCAGAAAAGGATGGTGATCGGCATGCCTTTAATTGACTGTCCAGATCATTCATGCGAAGGATGTCTCGTTGGAAAACAACATTGAGAATCATTTTCAATTGGGAAAGCCAAAAGAGAAAAGCAATCTTTGGAGCTGGTACATACAGATATATGTGACCCTATTGAGGTTGAATCATTCGGACAAAAAAGGTACATGCTAATTTTTGTAGATGATTTTACCATAAAAACTTTGGTATATTTCTTCAGAGAAAAATCTGAAGCATTTGGCAAGTTCAAAGAATTTAAAGTCTATGTTGAAAAACATAGTGGCTTTAATCTGAAGACGTTGAGATCGGATAGAGGGGGAGAATTTACCTCAAATGAATTTGACAAATATTGTAAAATCCATGGA
The DNA here is from genome assembly GCA_019149425.1 of Psidium friedrichsthalianum. Classification (NCBI taxonomy): domain Eukaryota; kingdom Viridiplantae; phylum Streptophyta; class Magnoliopsida; order Myrtales; family Myrtaceae; genus Psidium; species Psidium friedrichsthalianum. Next base: position 8,898 of record JAGVVM010023868.1, on the reverse strand, counting down.
GTAAAACGTCACTTGACTGCCATCTATACACCTCGGCAAAATGGTATAGCAGAAAGAAAGAATAGAACGATTTTTGAAATGGTAAGAAGTATGCTAAAAGCAAAAAATTTCCCAAGAAATTTTGGGTAGAAGCTATTGCTTGTGCTGTATTTGTACTAAACAGGTGTCCAACAAGAAGTGTTCTTGGAAGAACCCCAGAAGAGGCTTAGAGCGGAAACAAGCCAGATGTTTCGTTCCTATGAGTATTTGGGTGCGTGGCATATCCCCATGTACCTTATGAATGAAGGAAGAAGTTGGATAACAAAAGCGAGAAGTGCATCTTCTTTGGCTACAGCGACACAACTAAATGTTATAAGCCGTATAACTCAGTCATTGAAAAGGTAATCATTAGCAGGGATGTCCAGTTTTTTGAAGATGAAGCCTGGGACTGGAACCAGAAGGGTGACCAAAAAAGCATCACCATTGAAGAAGAAACATTGGAGAGAGAAACAGAAGAACCTCTATTATTTTTAACTGGTGGTACATCTTCACCAACAACAGATTCAGAACCACCATTACGTCGTTCACAACGACTGAGGGAGACGCCGGTAAAATTCAGGGATTATGTTGTCACAAGAGACGGTAACGGTGATAGTAACGAAATCAATGATGAAACATTGGTAAATTTCTATTTATTTATTGAATGTGACCCTTTAACATATGATAATGTGGCTGTAGAAGAAAAGTGGATCCAAGCAATGGATGAAGAAATTCAATTTATTGAGAAGAATGACACATAGGTGCTGACTTCTTTACCACATGGTAAGAAATCCATTGATGTAAAGTGGGTGTACAAGATGAAGTACAAACCTAACGGTCAGGTGGACCGTTACAAGGCCAGATTGATTGTGAAAGGCTACAAACAAAAGCCAGGTATTGATTATTTTGAAATATTTGCACCAGTGGCCTAGATGGATACTATCCGAATGATTTTAACACTTGCAGCTCAAAATTATTGGAAGACCCATCAAATGGATGTGAGATCAGCATTTCTTAATGGCATTCATGAAAAGGAAGTCTACGTGGAGCAACCACAGGGTTTATGAAAAATGGCATGAAAATCAAGTTTACAAGCTGAAAAAGGCTATGTTTGGGCTAAAATAGGCAACTCGTGCTTGGTACACGCGTATCGACACATACCTGTTAGAGCATGATTTTCAAAAGTGCCCGTATGAGCATACACTGTATATCAAGTCAAATACTAATGGTGACATAATAATTGTGTGCCTTTATGTTGATGACTTGATATTTACAAGGAGCTGCGAATTTTTTTTTTCTGAATTTAGGGAGGCTATGACTAGCCAGTTCGAGATGACTGATTTGGGATTGATGTCCTATTTTCTTGGTCTTGAAGTGAAGTAGACAGATAATGGTATATTTATTTCACAGCAAAAATATGCTAATGACATTTTGAAGAGATTGAAGATGGAGTCGCTCAAACTAATTCGGACTTCCGTAGTTGAACGGTTGGAGTTGAAGAAAGAAGGAATCGATGAGCTGGTAAATCCCACTTATTTCAAAAGTATTGTTGGCAACTTGAGATATTTGGCTTCTACAAGGCCAGATATTACCTATGGAGTGGGAATTATTAGCAGGTTCATGGAAAAATCGGATCAATCACATTTGCAAGTAGCAAAAAGAATTTTACGATATGTTAGTGGAACTCATGATCAAGGAATTTTATATTCTTATAATGAAAACTTTGGTCTAGTTGGGTACACAAACAGTGATTGGGCAAGTGATATTGAGACTCGAAAGAGTACGACAGAATATGCTTTCTTTCTTAGATCAGGAGTGATTTTTTGGTCCTCGAAAAACAGCAAGTTGTTGCACTCTTGACAGCTGAAGCAGAGTACATGGCATTAGCTTTAGGGGCTTGTTAGGTGATATGGCTTCATAGGATGCTGAATGAACTGATTATGAACAAGCAGGTTCTACTAAAATGATATGTGACAATAAGTCAGCCATTGCATTAGCCAAGAATCCTGTATTTCATGGCAAGAGCAAGCACATCGATATCAAGTAGCACTATTTTCGTGAACGAGTCAAAAATGGTGAAATTGAACTTAATTTCTGCAGATCAGATTACAGACATTTTAACAAAAGCACTGAATGCGGATTTGTCCGAAGAGTTAAAGAAGATGCTTGGTGTGGTTGAATTCCAAAGTTAATTTTAAGGGAGGCTATTAAAATATTAATAAAATTGATTTGGACGTGATTCATGGTAGGCGCCGAGAAGAATGAAGACAAGTTCACAAACAATTAATAAGATGAACTATTGAAGCATGTGATTTCCTCTATGAAAAATCATGAATGATTCAAGTGCATTTATGGTGTTTTTTTTTTAATCTTTTTGACTTTGACTGATAGGGAGGTATGCTTGAAGATCTTCCTTTTTGCTGTATGCATGAAGACATATAGTAAAGCCTTTGAAGAAATTCTCCATGTGAAGTTTTAGTGCCCTGTCTCTTTTTTTTTTTTTCTTGCATTTAGTGATGTTTGTATCTTTTAACTTTTATAAGCTTATCTTTTCACTTTTTCCTTTTGCTTTTTGAACTTTTATTGTAAGTGTTATGTTATAAGAACGTGAGAGTGTATACTATGTTATGCGTCCATCAAAAAGGAAAGGAACTCCAATAAAAGATCTTCCTTTCGATCCTTTGTGCCAATTATTCTAAATTTCCAAAGTCACCTTATTTATTTTGGTTCCAACACGATATATTTTTTCCATAGTGATGCAATTATTGAAGTCAGAAAGAAAAAATCAAGCCAGAGAGAGGAGCATTTTAGCAATAATCTTCCATTTTTCTTTTTCACTTGGCTTCCTCACAAGGTAGAGATGAGCTTCGCAAGAGTCTTGAAATCAGCTTCCGCTCTCCCTTCAGGCCCAACAGCCGCCTGGAGTCTCTGCCTGAACTCACCAACCTTCTTCCTCATCTCCTTCCCTTCGTCGCTCCTCAGCACCACCTCCAGTGCCCTGACCATCCCGCTCTTTGTTATGACCCGTCTCTCCACTCTGATCCTGATCCCCCACACCTCCTCTACCGCCCTCGCGGTCATCATTTGGTCCATCGCCACAGGCCAGCATATCATCGGCACGCCCCTCATCGAGTTGTAACTGCATTGCATCACGAAGGCACCGCAGGCCGAGTGGCTGAGCACTTCCTTCTGAGGGGCCCATGGCACGATCTTCTCGTGCATGCTCGTCCACTCGTCGAGCCCTTCGGGGAGGCACCGAGCCTTTAGCTGGTCGTTTAGAGACCACAGGAACGAGGTACGAGAGGACTTTACGGCTTCGGCGAGGGTTGTTATCTCATCGGGCTTCGGGTTCGTCAAGGCTCCGGACACCACTGTTTGCGGGCCTTGTGAGTCTAGCTAGGTTAACCAACCAGTCTTGTCCGGGCGGGGGGGCTTGGTGTCGAATAGCCCAAGTGGAGTAAAATGCTGAACTTGGACCTAAGGTCGGCCATGAGGGGCTCGGGATCGAACTCAGCGTAGGAGATGACGGCGATGGCGGCAGCATATCGTAGCACATTCCCCACCTTGTGGAAAATGCGGCACATCATCGACATGTCTGCGGCCTTCAATAGTTCCTTTGGCAAATCCGACATGCGCATAACAGACAGTCTGGGGATCGTGTCCAGAGTCTTGTCTTCGTTAGGGGCGTTTCGCCTCAACCCAAGGATGTGGTCAGTGTGGACGTGCGTGGATAGTGAGTATGGAGCCCCGGCCTAGAGCACGACCCACGGGGCATGCATTTTCTCCATCATTTTGCACGCGACCAATGCTACAAAACCATCGGTAAGCAAGAGACTCACTTGGCTTCCCACCTCTCGCACCGCAATATCGACATCGGCTAGGAAATTCATGGGTTTTTTTTTTTTCAAATTAGGCTATAAAAAAGTTATTTACAAAATCGGAGCAAAAAAAACATATTTAATAAAACGGGGCCCGCTCGACACTTAAAATGCCGCATGGGCCTTGCGCAGCATTCAAAATGCCAGCCCGGCCATGTGTGGCATTGAAAATGCCAACCGGGTCTTGTGCAACAATTTAATTGCCACCCAGGCCCGAACGATAGCCCAATTGCCGTACGGGCCCAATCATGGCTCATGCCTCTTATGTTCTTCTTTTCTTTGTTATTTTTTTATTATGTTATATTTATAACATTTATAATTATATAAATTTGTAAATGTACTTTATTATTATTATTTTGAAGCTTATTTTTATAACATAATTATCAATAATTAATTAAATTAATTTATTAAGTTAAATTTAATAAGTAAGTAAATAATTAATAATCAAATTTATATAATTATAAATATTATAAATATAAAATATTTAAAAAAAATAAAAAAAAGAAATTATTAGTAATTAAATGAATAATCTATTAAGATATTTAATTAATTTAATTAATATGTAAATAATTAACAAAATTATTTTAATTTAGTATGTTTACATCATTTTAATTATTTTATATTTATAATATTTATATTTATATAAAATTTGTAAATACAATTTTTTATTTTGAACCTTATTTTTATGATGTAATTATCAATAATTAATTGAAAATTTTATTAAGATATATGTAATTAATTTAATTTGTATGTAAATAATTAATAAAAAGTATTTACAAGCCCCATGTGGCAGCATTTTTTAAATTTCATATGCTTTATTTTTTAATTATTTTATATTGCTAATATTTATAATTATATAAATTTAATTATTAATTATTCACATACTAGTTAAATTTAACTACATATATTTTAATAAGTTTTTTTAATTAATTATTGATAATTTATTATAAAATAAGCTTCCAAATAATTAAAAAATTATATTTACAAATTTACATAATTATAAATGTTATAAATATAATATAACAAAAAAGAAATTAAAAAAATTCAATTAATTATTGATAATTATGTTCTAAAAATAAGCTTCAAAATAAAAAAATAATATTTGAAAATTTGTATAAATATAAATGTAATAAATATAATATAATAAAAAAATAAATTTAAAAAATTTCAATTAATTATTGATAATTATGTTATAAAAATAAGCTTCAAAATAAAAAAATTTTGTTTGCAAATTCATATAAATATAAATTTTATAAATATAAAATCATTAAAAATACGTAAAATAAGAAATTTAAAAATATGCTGCCGCACAAGTCTGATAAGTATTTTTTCTTAATTATTATATACTAAATAAATTAATTACATATATCTTAATAAATTTTCAATTAATTATTAATACTTACATTATAAAAATAAGCTTCAAAAATAAAAAAATTATATTACAAAGTTATTTAAAAATAAATTTCATAAATATAAAATAATTAAAAACACATAAAAATATGAAATTCTAAAAATGCTACAGCAGGGCCCCGTGAATATTTTTTGTTAATTATTTACATACTAATTAAATTAATTACATATACCTAATACATTATTCAATTAATTATTAATAATATCATTTTTTAATTTTTTAATCATGTTGAAAATATTTATAATTATATAAATTTAATTACTAATTATTTACATACTAACTAAAATAAACTTAATAAAATTTTAAATTAATTATTGATATTTATGTTATATAAGTAAGCTTCAAATAATTTAAAAAAGTACATTTACAAATTTATATACTTATAAATGTTATAAATATAATATAATAAAAAAAGATTAAAAAAGAGCCTGAGCTATGATTGGGCCTGTGCGGCAATTGGGCTACCGCATGGGCCCGTGCGACAATTGGACTTGGTCGTGCTTAGGAAAGAGAAGCGGACGTTTGGGACGATCGTGGCAAGCCTGCAGACCAGCTCGACCATTGTCCTGGGGTGGCTGCTGAGCGGGAAATTGCAGATGGCGATGTGTTTCTCCGATGGCATGATGGTTGGACTTGGTTGTGTGTTTTATGAAGAACTTGGAAGTGGAGAGATAGAGAGAGTTGGGGGGGAACTATTGACAGAAAGGGCGATCGCTTCAGAGACTTACCTCTTGCTTTGTCATTTACTTATAGAGAACGAGTTCTAGCAACAGAGGGCGTGCCATAGTCCCTATTCCGATTATGACCAACCATAGAGTTCACCTTGGAGATATAGATTTCTTACCAAAATAAGAAATGATTGAGATTCTTACCAAAATAAGCACCGTCGAGGCAGGAATGTTGTCCAGGAGAATTTAAATGAAGTTGCATACCATAATTTCTAAGAGAGAAATATGTTCCATTGTGAGAGACGATATAATCTCAATTGTAGATCCACATATTATTATCTCATATTTTGTATAAAATAATCATTGATTGATAAATCATATGATAAAAAAAAAACTGGCAATACTACTAGTATTATCGGACTGTCCCGTTTTTTAAAATTGAAGTTTAGGGGAGAACGATTGTCACAACTACCACGGCAAAAATCAAGAAAATAACACATTAAAAAAGGTCAATGGGGGTAGCGGACCTCGTACAGCCACGTACAAGTTATCACCACCGCATGATTTTGCAGTGTTAGGAGCAAGATTGATAAACCTTAATCACGGTTGGCATTTGATAGAATGGTCAATTTGCCGGGGGAAAATCGTTAAAAAGTCTTAACTTTTGTTAATTTAATTCTAAACTTTTAAATTTTACTAATTGAGTCCTAAATATGTTCAATTTTTGCTAATTATTAATTTGATTAATTTTTGCCACAAATTGATGATGTTGACATTATTCGTATACGACCAGTGCTAACGTGAATAATTTTTAATTATATGTTAGTGTCTTTTTCGAATTTCTTATTATCTTTTTTGTACAATATGGCCAGCGAGAGCCAACGACCCTCGCTTGGTCTACGCTAGGGCGGTTGCAGCCCTTGTCGGCCACGAGCAAGGGCACGACCATAGGCAAGGGCGTCGGGCCCTCGCCCAAATCCTAGTGGGGGTCGTGACGAGCTTGTCTCTTTGGGCGAGGGCTGCGGAGCCCCTCCCTAGACTAGTTTTGAGTCGGATCATTATAAATTTATGTGTTTTTTTTTTAATCTTTATCTCTCTATTTATTTCTATGTCTGCCGGATAGAAGCAACACAAATTTATTATGAAGACGATAACCAAGAAGTAACGGCAATAACCAAGAAGGCCCACCACCAATCATGGATTCAACATCATCGGAAGATTCATCTAAGAGAGAGATGTCGTGGTGGGGGTGGCGTGGGGCTGGTGGCGCTAAGCGGTGGTACAGACGAGTCCACGTCTAGCAGTCTCCTTTCTGCACGTGTTCGAACTTCTCACATTGTAGGACCAATTTAGTTTGCATTATTCTTACCAACTACTGCGACAGTGCGAGGTAAATTTCTAGTTCAGTCATCTTTATCCGAGTGCCGTTCCAATGCATGAGTTGTTATACTTTTCAAGGAACGAGAGTATTCACTTCCGGCGGGGTCGGTAAACAAGCAGGGCTATTAAGAATCACTGTGTGTACCTCATGTGAAATAAGGGTATTTTACTAATGGATTAATATCACAAAAAACTTTAAACAGGTATACCTATGATAAATTTATCTCAAATAAATTTTTTGAACACAAAAATCGCAAATTGGTAAGCTGTGATAATTTAACCTCCATTAGTTTATATTAAATTCTATCATCAAATTGTTGAGTTGGATAACACGTGACCGGTTGATAGGATATCAGTTTGAAATTTTTACCTTTCATTTATTACAAATACACTATTTTTGTGTTTTTCGTGGTATTAACTCAATTTAACGGAAATTAACGGATGGTAAATTTATCATAGGTGTATTAGTTTATGGAGTTTTAGTGGTAAAAAAATTAATTTGGGGCAACTTTATAATAAATGTACCGGTTTAGAATTTTTTTATGGTAAAAAGATTAATTCGAGGTAATTTGTTTACAGTTAACCAATTTAGAGTTTTTTTTGTGGTGCGGTATAAACCATTTATTAATAGAACACAAGGAGTTTACTCTTACCATTTTCAATCAAAGTTACTGTCACGTGTTTTTATAATTTGTCTCTTCAAATTGAAGTACTTTTATGCCGGTATGTCATTTCGTTTACCGCAAATGAACATATTGTCGCGACCTAAAAATCGAGCTTCCCAAATTTTAGGTTAATGGATTATCAAGTTAATTAATTAGATTAATTAACTTAACTCGAACTCTCTCAAGTTCTACTAAATTGTGACTTATGGTTCAAGTGATCATTAGATGAAAGATTTTATTTTTGGAGTCGCCACTAATCGTTTTGGGTAGGTTGATTAGACACCTAAACAAAGTATTGGGAGGAGTACTTTATTCCTACGAACCATAAATCAATGAGTTCGGGGACTTGGTTACATTAATTTTTCAATAATGCCCTTTCTGTACCAATTTTATACTGAAGTTTTGGGATATGGTAAGTCCTAAAAGTCTAAAAGGTTCATGCAGTTGGGATAAACTAACCTATCACAGACAATCAGTAATTAAAAGTGCGTACATCAAGAAATTAGTACATGCGAATAAATCGCATCAAAATGGCACTCAAGTGGTTACATAGCAAGCCTAGTAAATCCCTAAGGACTCAGAGAATGCATCAAATGACTTCAAAGGTGATTCGGAAGGTTTGGGTCAAATTGACCAGAAGGGAAAATGATCATTTTTCAAGGCTTGGGAGTGAAAATAGGTCAAACCAGTTGAATGTGATCATTTCCTATTTTTCAATTTTTTTAAATTTTTTAGAATTTTTAAATATTTTTTTGGATTTTTAAGGATTTTTTATGATTTTTATGAATTTTTCCTTTTTTGGATTTTTTTTATTGCATTTTTTCGAATTTTTTATTTATTATTTTTTTCATTTTTGGACTGGGTCGGGCTGACTCGCC
>JAGVVM010023867.1:0-12057 GCA_019149425.1 Psidium friedrichsthalianum | reverse complement strand
GGATCCTTCAAGCATGTGTGCATTTATGCCAACATACTGTCCCCAATACCAACTGCAAGCTACTCATTCATGATGTACTTTCTTCGCTCAGAGTGTTCACTGGCTACTGCTGTTCAAAATGATGCTTAACAGAAAACTTAATCATAATGAATGTAGTAGAGGAAGTGATGACTAATAATTCATTCTCGTTAGTGGGTATTTTCGTTCTTTAATTTTTTATTATGTTCTACAATTGTTTTTCAGAAATGCAATAACTCATCTCAGAGAGATACTTACCCTAGGCAATTGAATTAGTGAAGATTGTCTATTACGCTTTATTCATGAATTGCCACTTTCTGAAAAGATATATTTTCCGTTGTAACGTCAAATGTGGTCGTGGAGGGAGATTTAATAGGGTTTGACTTTGAAAATGAAGCCATTTCCGTTAGAAATTCTGCACTGATTGAGGGATTCCCCTCCTTTCGGAAGATCAACGTAAGTTTAGTGAAAATATGCTAATATCTTGGGATATCTTCACTCACAACAACTTCCATCTCTATAAAGAGAGGGCAAAAGAAGGCGTTCTAAAAAGGGCAGGAGATGCTGAGAAAATCGTAAAAGAGATGTAGAACAAACGATCAGAGAGACAGAGAGAGAGAGAGAGAGAATCAGAAGGCCTCATCTATCGACGCCATTGTTGCTCCTGTTGCTCGCGCGATCATCATCTTGCCCACATGTCTGCCTTGGCCCGATGCCCTGACGTCGTTGTTCAGGCTGATCTCCTGCAACTCAAGCCGCAAGTCACAGCAATGTTCCAATCTCTGCCGCCTTGGGCCGACAAGTAATTAACTGTTGGCTTACGCTAAGACCGTCCTTTTGACATCCGATCAATACTTCGTGGTTAACGAGAAGTCACATTAATTCAATCCAATTGAGTGCATGGAACATAAATCCAATGTCCTTTAGTCATAGCATTGTTGACCAGGCCCGGCTATATGATCGCGCTTTGGAGGTTTTCCGGTGAAGTCCTCACCACGCCAATAGTATCAATGTCCTCTACAGCCTTGACTCTCTGTCCTTTAGTCACTGTACTTGATTGGACAACCATCGTCCATCGTAGGCCTTCTTTCGGTCCGTCGCTTTGCAAAGCGGAGATGCTACAATCTCGGTCATCCTTTGCGTAAGGATTCCATATCTAGGTAAGTCAAAGTTTACTTGCTTTTATAGCTCAGTTTCAACATATAGTTTGTTAGTAGTTAATAGAACCTAAGATTATTCGTGCTTTGATTACTTCCTTGCATTAACCAAGGCATTTTTGATTTTTGGACCATTAAAACACTAAGGCCGGATAACATATGTCTCGCATGAATTTTTATGATTTATTTGAGTAGGTTGAGATTCGATTGTTTTGAAATGACATGTTATCAATGAAAAAATGAATTTTAAGTATAATGTGTGTTTCAATGCATCGCAATATTATTAGCGCAATATTATTAGCCTCACAATGCACATAGATTTAGAGCATGTTTATCTAGAATGCATATAAATTTAGGATAATGCATAACTTTCATAACAAAAACCAAATAAAGATTGGCATTAGGGTTCCATAAAGATTGCATTTAGATATAGCGATAATTAGTCTAACATCATATGTGATATGTCTCATACTAGTATTCTTTGTTCATATGTTATCAGAAAATACAGGAATGAGCATTGCATAATGCAATTATTAGACATATAGCTAGGTCATTCGATTCATAAGGATTTATGCTTATCATTTTTACAAAATAAAAATAGCATTTGTTATGGTTTGTAGCAGAGGACTAGTTCGTGGTTAGTTTTATTTATGCTAGTTGATCTGGGACATTTTAAAAATGTCTCATCTTACATGTAGAATAGAATATGCCTGCTCATTTAATTCACAGATTTTAAGGTCATTAGATTTTTATTAATTAATAAAGAAAAAGAACAAAAAAAAGGGAGTCGCATGGAGATCGCATTAGTTAGAAATATTAATAAATTGAATATCACCTGTTACTTAGTAGGTCCATGACATTTAGAGTTAATTTTAATTGATACCTCACCTAGATAACATTTAGAATTAATTCCATGGTATGTCATTTGGAACTCATCGTGCATATCACAGAGTGCACGTCATTTAGTGAGTCTCATGCCTTAGAGTTTATACTGAATAATCACATCGCGTGGATCAAACTAATAACCCTATTCCATGTCATTGCATTTAGGTTAGTTCACATAGCATAGCATACATGTCATTAGAATCCTCGATGCATACATCCACAGCATTTTAATTGAATCATTTTCATAAACAAAGAAAAACTCTAGAAAAAGTCATTAACATTGCATTCTCATTCATGAAACAAAATGCATGCACATCATTCATTTTATTGTTCTCCAATTTGAGATTGCAGAGAAACTTATTAGATTAGAGATTAAAAATTGATGACATGTTAAAAATTGCCAAAACAAATTAGAAAAGGAGAAGATGTTGGGACCGATCCTTGTTGGCTCAAAGGCCGAAGATAAGAACTGAGAAATTGGAGAATTGAGAGAGAAGATTCGGTGGTGAAATATACTGGGGACGAGATGACAATATGCTTAATATTTCCTTGAGGGTGCTGCAGGAATTCCTATTATCACGGGCAGAATCCCCTTATATCGGCACTTGAACTTTTCCTTCACAGGTTTTCCGGAGCCCTGCACCACCCCAAATGGTCACCAGCAGTTCCTTATTGTCCAACCATCGTTGCCGGTCATCTCGAAGGTACTCTTGGACAGAACTTTCCATGTTATGTCTATTTGAGTTGCTAGGAGATTCTTTAGGGGCGTTTGTGATTCAGTTTGGTTCAATTTAAACTCCATGTCAACCCAGACATAATATAAACAAGACCAGAAACTAAACTAAAACTGAATTGATAACTTTTACTTGTTATCGGTTTGAAAGCTTCAGCATCAGGTGATTATCATTTAATAGGTTTTGTTCTTTGTATTCATACTTTCTGATAAAGGAGGTGGCATCTCAGTTGGCTTTGTTACATAGAGTTCATGTGAAAAAGCGTAGATTCGATCGCCATACCTATAGAATAGATGAAAACCGTATAAATAATGGAAGTGACAGGACTAGCCACCAAAACCATGATAGCAGGTAAAGCAATCCCTAGTATTTCTCGACCAAGTCTATCCTTTCTAAAGGCTTCCCTGCAATCCATTTAGAAACCATTACATTGTTGAGCATCATGGGTTTCTAAATGGATTGTAGGGAAGTGTTCAGAATGGATAGACTTGGTCGAGAAATCCTAGGATTGCTTTACCTGCTATCATGGTTTTAGCGGCTAGTCTCGTCACTTTCTATTCATACGGCCTTCATTTATCCTTTAGGTATGAGGATCGAATCTACGCTTTTTCACATGAACTCTATTTAACAAAGCCAACTGAGGTGTCACCTCCTTTATCAAAAGGTATGAATATGAAGAATGGGTCATGTTAAATGATAATCACCTATCATCTCACTTTGCCTTGCACTTTCTAAAATGACAAGTAATTCCTATCTTATTTGTTGACTAGTAAATGACAAGCCTTTATTTATCTTGTAGGTAAGACGATCAAATCTATGCTTTTTCACAATAGTGATTGAAACTTGATTGAACTCGGATTCTTCACTTCGAGCACTTCATCATCCGGTTACGGCAACAAGATTAAAGCTAAGTTCTCTCTCATTCTCTCACTCTTCTTTTTTTCGTTTCAGTCAATGGCATTGACCCTCATTCTTCTCCTAAATTGCCCTTTAACATCGAAAGCCACTGCTGATTGACATTGTTTGCTGCTCGGAGCCTGATCGCATTGCTATTTTTTTTTTCTGTTTTCTGATCAGAGATTTCACTCGACTCCTGCTTGTCTATTCTTTGCCGACGACGATCATCAGTAACGAATTTTCCATGACATAAGTTTTTTAGGTCGAATTAGCACTTGGTTTGATCATCCTTCGAAATCAGCATCTGCATCTCCAAGCTAAGGACCTCTCTACTCTGTTCTTTGAGAAACAAAGATTAGAATTAGAATTAAACTTGGATTCCATTCAATTTTAGCTCACAGGGTTGCTCCCTCGATACTTAAGGAGGCATTGTAGTGGTCTTTGCCCGATAATGCATCGAGTTACTTTATCGTATTCTACTTTTTATTCGCTCTTCAGTACTGTTCTTGATGGGCTTTTTTGTGATGACTTTCTGATTCATGTTCGTTGTCATTCGAAAGGTTAAGACTCATAATTAAACAAACACTGCATGAGACACTTAGCAAAAAAACCAATCAAGTTAGGTAGTGATTATGTTTTCGTAGTGAGTTATTCTCCCATATCACACTTGGTTTCTAAAAGTCCCTTCAGAAATTGCATGCAATGGGTTTGGCGCAAGCACGATAATGCACGACACACTTATGGCATATGGACAACACCAAGAAATTTCAGCTAGGCTAAGGAAAAGTGAGTGTGGCGGAACTAAATAGTGGGTTTGGGCTCAAATGGGAGAAATACAAAAAGTCCCAACCACTTTATTAAAGACTTCTTATTCACAATGGAATTGACTTTCCTAAGAAATTCTTGTTTACTTTTTTCCTTTGAAAATTCATCATAGTAAATCATTTTTTGTCCCCATTCACATTAGCAAATATCACTTAGTTCATTCGTGTTTAATTACTCCAAATACACTAATAATGGCATCCATTTTTACCAAATACCACGTACCTTATAATGATTTCCCTACTTGCCCCTTGCAACGTCCTCCATCGCGTCATTATCGATGCTATTATTCCTTTGCATCTCTATCTCCCTCGCTGTAGACCTACACTTGATGCATTTATCGAAAAACTACCACATCTCCTCCAGCATCTGCCCCTCCCCCCCTCCCCCCCCCCCCCCCCCCCCGCGCGGTTTGCACTATCATGTACAAGAAGACCTTATGCAACAATAAAAACATCACTGATAACACTCTGCTCATCACCCGATCCATGGCGACTGCAATTGCATACCCCTATGCACGTAGCTCCAATTGGAACATCTCTAATCTAAACATCCACATGATCAGCCCCGTCTCGATGAAAGAAGGCCAAGTAGGACAACACTGAGGCCATGCACATAGCCATTGGTCACATGAGCTTCGTCTGCCTGCGGTGGCCGAAGATGGCGAGACACATTCCGGGAGAGGCAAGTGAGAAGCTCTTCTCACCGCCGCTGATTCTTGTAGCAACAACTACCACCCAACTCGATCAAGAAGGAAGATTGCAACAATGATGAACGTTGTCTTTATGAAGTTGAATGCAATGGTCCAGAGGAGTTTCTTATCGAAGGAGGTGATTTAGGCCTTCTTGAAAATGTGGGGGATGTAGAGGATGAAATATCGTTGCCAAAAGGTTTTTTAATATAAGTGGGTCCTAATGGCGCAGATCAGCATGGATGAGATCGAGTGGAGGAGGAGATGTCGTCATGCACCCTCCTCGGTTCCTTACGTGGTGACCTTGACAACATTGTCTCTAGACTTGTTAATGTCAACCAGCGAAGCATCAGGGACGGTGTGTGGCAGTTCCCTACGTGGTGACGTTGACAACATTGTCTCTAGACTTGTTAATGTTAACCAGTGAAGCATCGGGGATGGTGTGTGGCAGGATCTCATCCTCTACGTGACCCTGTATGTTCACCACATCTTCATCTATGTCATTAGAATCTACTTGTTCTAATAGGCCTCAGATATTGCATTTTTGAAAAGTTCGACATCACCCCCTCCGATAAAAAGGTCGTCACAACCATTGATGTCTGCTTCGAAAGGACTATGCTCATCCTCATCGCCACCTTCCTCGATGTTGTTATATGTCTATTAGCAAGTTTATTTACTGGCATGGAATATAGACTTTAAGGAGAAGTTTTCATCGCACCTTCCCTAAATATTATTGAATTACGTGCAAATGAAGATAAATACGCACTTCTCATGTGAAGTACAATATTTGTGAAAGTCATTTAGATAAAAGTGACGATAGCCATCGTCAGTTTGATAAATAAAATATCAGCTTATTAAAGAAAATTAAAATTAAAAGATTTGGACAACTCGGTTCTTCATACATTTGCAATGATTGATCGGACTTAGAAGTTTGAATACTTTGTTTTATAAAATTTATCACCCATAGATGTGCGTGTGCGCATCACTCCAAAGAGTAGCAACGTACCTTAATTACACAAATTGAATTGAACACCCATCACAAATAGTGAAACAACTACTCAAGAAATATTTGAAATACCATAAAGGGTTGCTTACGCCCGATCCAATTTTTATGCAATGAATATGGTCTTTAATTCTTATCAATTTTAACATATGGGTTCACAAATTATAAAATATATATATAAGCACCACTCATTTGGGAAAGTGTAAATTAAACAATGAAAGTCACATCCAGTTGACAAACTCAAAATCTTATCAATTAAAAGAGAAGGGATATCAAAACTCAAGTGAATAACCATATGAACTAAGTTTCGACTAGGCAGCCATATTTCGGAGTCAAAATGTTCATTACACAAAATATCTCAAGAACGGCTGATCATGATGTATAACCACGCACATAAAAAACAACCACTCTTGCTACCAAATACCACTTGTGCAACAAAATCTATCGTGCCTTATCTCTATCTACAAAACTCCAATTCAAGTGATCTTGCTATCAAAAGAATGGACTATATGTTATCAGCTTAATCAGTAAAAAGAGTAGATGTTCGGATTACCAATTAAGCATAGAATCACCCCTCCAAAAGAATTTCATGCTTCCGTTTTGCTCTTCATGAAGAAACATATGATGTAGAGCGGATGGAGGGCTATGATCACTCCCGAATCATGTTTCGCAAATTGTAGATGTCGATCAGTTCGATACTGAGGAACCATACAGAGAGAATGTTGGTGATAGCGTTATCACTTAGAGGGGGTGAATATGTGATTTCAAAAAATAATAGAAGTCAATGCAGAATATAAATAGATAAGCTCGGAGCTTAGTTCAGATGATGTCCTCAAATGCAGCAGTGTACACAATTCAACTATCACATTATAATAACAAAGAGTTTTAGGGATAGAGAATTTTCATAGAGAATTTATAGTGTTCAGCTTTATTCAAGCTTACGTCCTCTTTTTCATGTTGGTAGTCAATTGACTAGATTCCACGAGAGAAAAGCTCAGAGGTTACAACACTTGTGACAACTCTTGAGTCTAAAGACTTCTCGCTTAATATTGACACATTTGAATGCACTCTTCTAAATGTTATAGTGTTGGATCAAAAGTATATGAATAATGTGAAGCCCTCTTTGAAATTTGGAATTTTAGATTCTGCTCTCTTGTCATACTCTCTTCAACCTTGAGGTCTTCTTTTATACTCCTTCACCTCCAACTATCGGTTGCAAGGTCTCCAAAGAATCACTCTTCAAACATCTCATTTGAACGAGATTGTATACAAAGGATCACGTAGCCATTAAGGTTGACAAAGAAAAGAATCTCCTGTTATATCAGATTGCCCATGCAATTATGAGCTTGGGTTTCCATAGATAGAGTTCTTTATTAGATGAGTCATTTTCGTCTCTCTTAATCCACGTCCTTGATTGATCTTCATGATTGAAATTCTCCAAGTACAATCTAGCTTGATTTGCTAGCCATTGTAATAATGTCTCGTTGATATCTCTTGATAACTTGGTCATTACTCATGAAATAATACTCCCTCAGAGCTTGAACCTCGGTACAATGTTTGAGCTCCCCACTCTATGTCTGAGCTCTTCTACAGCGTTTGAGCCTCTCCGACATACTCTGAGCCTTTCCTGCTAGATTCAATCTTGTGTAAACACAATAGGACAATTTAAAAATGAGTATTTCATTGCATTAATGTAGATAATAGCGAATATGGATTGTTTTGTCAACTTTAAAATCAATTAAGGTTTTTTTTTCTCAACAATCTCCCCCTTTTTAATGATACAAAGCTGTCCATGCAAATATACCAATTGTTGTATATGAGTTTGTATATGACCACAATAATTTGCTACTTAATAAAATATTATTTTGCGCAATGGCAATAGTAAGTTTTGGGTTAAAAAGATGAATTCAATATTTGAATTGGTTCTCAGAATATGTTTCATTTCGCCTTCAAAACTTGTTGACCCTGTATTAGAGTATTTAAAACTTGTATCAAAATATGACCAAGTTTCACTTGTACAAAGCATTTGTTTCATCCTTAATCTGTAGAACCTGTACATCTTGTATTAGAGTAGTAAGTGTAAAGCATTGTATACAATGATAGTTTCAGAACATAGCAAATTCGAAGCAAATACACACACACACACACACACACACACACACACATATATATATATATATATATATATATATATATAAGTTTGCAACTTTCAGAGCTTGTATACTCAGAATGTTTCCTTTCTTTATCATTCTCAGAACTTGTTCCTATGAGAACCTTTGATATTTGTCCATTTTAGAACGTATTTTGGAACCTGTTTGTGCAAGTTATAAACTCCCCTTTGTATATCTCTCCCCCTTTTTATAGAGACAATATGGAGTAACAATATTCTCCCCTTTTTTGTCATCAGTACGAAAGCATAAATTAAACCATCAGCAGAAGGACACTTTTAGTGTCTTAAGTTGTGTACAGAGATCACTTTGGTGCCAAAAGTTTTAATTGGATCACTTTAGTGTCAAGTTTTTGAAAAACGATCATTTTAGTATCAAGTTAGATTTGGTCCGCCGGAAATCTGACGTGGCCTTATTTTATTAATATATGATGCCAATGTGGCTCACCGGAGATCCACCGTGGCATTTTTTTAATTTTAATTTTTTTTATTGAAAATAATTTGAAAAAATAAACTTCAATTAAAAAAAGCTAAAAAAAAAGAGAACAAAAAAAAGGGAAAGCAAGGAGGCGAGGGTTGCTGTAACCCGTGCCGCTATCGCCCCACCCTCACCGGCAATGGTCGGGGCTGGGCGACCGGCTGCAGGCGAGGACCTGCGAGCCCTACTCCAGATCTGGACGAGGGGTAGCCCTCACCCAAATCGGGTGAGGGTCGCCGGCCCTTGCCCACATTTGGCCAAGAGCAGTCATCGGCGGCCCTCGCCCACGTCTGGCCGAGAGTCGTCATCAGCAGCCGACCCTCACCAGTGGCAGCTCTCGGCTAGACATGGGTGAGGGCTGACGACCCTCACCTGATCTGGGTGAAGATCGCCACCCTCGCCTAGATCTGGGGGAGGGCTTGCAAGCCCTCGCCTATCGCTGGAGGGGGGTCGCCGGCCACTGGCCAGGGCTCCGTGACCCCCTCTGCGCCATCCCCCACCCTCGCCGGTCATTGTCGGCGATGGTGGGGCAGCTGCAACCCTCGTCGCCTGTTATCCCCCTTCTCTATTTTTTTTTTTTTACATTATTAGATTTTTTTATTTTTATTTTAAAGGAATTTAAATTTTTGCTAATTTTTAAATTTGAATTTGATGTATTTTAATTTTTTAAAGTGAAAAAGTCCATGTGGCAGCCCACGTGGACTTATTTATTTTTTTTAAATGTCATTTTACATCAAAAATTATTTATTAATTACACGTGGCACTTTTGGCCGGAATAAGCATCCAAGTGATCCTTTTCTCGATTTGACACTAAAGTGATCCGATTGAAAATTTTGGCACCAAAGTGATCTTCAGACACAACTTAAGGCACTAAAAGTGTCCTTCTACCTTAAACCGTCATATGTATTCAATCAGAGTAATTAAATTCTTATGCAAAAACAATATCTAAACTTAAAAACATTTACCATCGAAAATAGAACCAAAATCTGATCAAATAAATGAACGAAAAGAGTCTTAATTGGGAGGATTTGCTGCTGGAGTAGATGTCGATGGGGCTTGAGTTGAAATGGATGGCACAAAGTCTAAAGACCAAGTCTAGACTTATTGTAGCATGAAATTTGTGTAGAAAGAATATGCTATAAGGTTTTTGAACTAGATGAAAACTTTTTATTGATATTTGAAACTTCCTTTTTCGAAGAAACATTTTCCTTTTTGAAAGAATCATTCTCGATTTGTAAGAACTCATTTTTCATTGAAAACAAATCAGATTTGTCTTTGATTTGAAAAAACTCCCTTTGAAGAAAGTTTATTTTATCTTTTTGTGAAACATCATTTTATTTAAACATGAGATTTCCTTTTTCAATTCAAAAATTCTTTTAAGAGCAATTGTATAGTCTAAGCACAATTCATCAATATATCCAAATACCTCAGAAGGAATACTAGAGAGAGTTACCTTAGAGTCTGAATTAGCCATTAAATAGATGTTGGCATATTCCTCATCACTTTCATATTCTATGTCACTCCAAGTCTCTACTTTAAGATATTGCTTGGCTTTTTCATTCCTTCCTTTCTTCTTCAGAAGAGGACAATTGGATTTGATGTGTCCTTTCTTTTTGCACTCGAAGCAAATCACATCTTTGTTTTCTTCTTCTTTGCCACCAGATGATTTTCTCTGATCATACCACTTGAAATCTCTTTTGCCTTTAAAATTTATGCCTTTCTTTACCATTCTTCTTAACCTCTTGACCATGAGTGCTAGTTCTTCATCATCTTCATCTTCAAATCTGAGACATCTCAATCATCAATAAATTTCAAAGTAATGGATCTTTTACCTTTCAAGGGGCTTCCTCACTAATTCTTTCATTCCTCACTAATTCCTTCATTCTCGTAGGATTAAAGAGTTCCAATGAGTTCATGCATGTACAATGCCATGAAAATCTCAGTCTCTTGAATAGACATTTTGATGTTGTCTCATTCCTTTATGAGTCCTCTCAAAAGCTTGTTAACTCCCATCAGGCCAAACACTAATTGCCCATGATAGGTGAGGCCATTCATTATTTTGGTGAATATGTCAAACATCTCTTTCACCGTTTCACTTTCCTTTTCAAGACGAATTCCATGCTTCCATTTTGTTCTTCATCAAGAACCGAACAATGTGGAGTGGATTGAGGGCTACGATCACTCCCGAGTCGTGTTTCACGAAATTATAGATACCGATCAGTCTGATACTGAGGAACCATACGGAGAGAATGTTAGTGTTAGCGTTATCACATAAAGGGGGTGAATAAGTGATTTCAAAGGATTATAAAAATCAATGCAGAATATAAATTGATAAGCTCAAAGCTTAATTTAGATGATGATCAATAACAAGATCTGAAGTGTCCTCAAATGTAGCAGTGTCGTTCAACTATCACAGTATAATAACAAAAAAAATTTAGGGATAGAGAATTTGTATAGAGAGCTTAAAGTGGTCTGACTTTGTTCCAGCCAACATCCACCTCTTCACGTGGTAGCCAATCGACTGGATTCTACTAGAGAATAGCTCAGAGATTACGACACTTGTGACAACTCTTTAGTCGAAAGACTTTGCACCTAACACTGACACACTTGAATTCACTCCTCTAAGTATTACAATGTTGGATTAAAAGTATATGAAGGATGTGAAGTTCTCTTGATCTTAGAGTTTTAGATTCTGCTCTCTTCAACCTTGATGTCTCCTTTTATACTCCTTCACCTCCAACTACACGTTGCAAGATCTCCAAATGATCACTCTTCAAACTTTCCATTTGAACGAGATTGTACACAAAGATCTCATAGCCGTTGAGGTTGACAAAGGAAAGAGTCTCCCGTTAGATCAAATTGCCCATACAATTATGATCTTGGGTTTCCATAGATAGAGTTCTTCATTAGGTGAGTCATCCTCATCATTCTTAATCCATGTCCTTAATTGATCTTCATAAAAAATCTTCAAGTACGAATCCAGCTTGATTTGCTAGCCATTGTGATGATGTAAAATGCCAATTACATCATCTCGTTAATATCTCTGTGATAAAGTCTGAGCTTTTTACAGTTTTTGAGCGTTTCTGCCATTATCTCAATCCCGTGTAACCACATTAGGACAATATGCAAATAAGTATTTCATGCATAAACTCAAATATTAGAGAATATGGATTGTTTGCAACTCAAATCACATTAGGGATTTTTA
>JAGVVM010023865.1:0-10972 GCA_019149425.1 Psidium friedrichsthalianum | reverse complement strand
TTCACCGTGCACTGCCAATGCCGCCACTTCTGTCTTGGCTTCTGTTCTCTGATCTAAATGGTGCTTCCTATGATATGGCCAAGTTTGAGCAGGATCAGTATTGCACCAGCACACATTCGAGTTATAGATGTACCTAAGCGATGGCTTCCCTGCATTGAGTCGATGCTCGTGGTGCTCATGCCATAGCTCTCTCTCTCTCTCTCGGCGCAAGGAGGAAGAACAAAGAAGAAATTTAAAAAAAAAAAAAAAAGGAAACAAGTATCAACAAAGTTAAAGGAGAGTTATACTAAATACATTACATATACTCTGAACAGTGGTAATTTGAGTGAGGGAGCAGGGTTTTGCTGTAACTTGTAAAATAAAATTGGATACGATAGAATTAGACCAAAAAAAAAAATAGTTGTCTTTGATCATGTGACTGATTATTGCTGTCTTTAATAGCTATTAAGACCATTTTCTTATTGAGTGTTTTTCCTTCTTATTTTATTTGTGTTTATTGTTCTCCTTAATATCTCTTGTAAATTTTGTTAACAAGTGCCCAACGTGAATAAAGAAAGATTTTCATTTTCAATGCATTATTTCTTTCGTGTTATGTACAATTGATGCATTGGAAATGATTGTAGTATGGTCAATGCGTGCTTAATACATGAGACATATCTTTTTTAAAGTCCGTTCGATATATGGCCGCGACTAAACTTAGGCCAAAATAGGTCAATCCATTTTGTACCCTACCCCAAAAATTTGATGTGATCAACCCGTCCATTTGACACATTTAGAAGCAACTCAGGTTCCATGTGAAAATAAATGGTCATCTGATCTCCTAGCATTGCAAGCTACGTCATAAGAGAACAGAAAACCTTTATCTAAATAAAGTAGGACCTTCTTCAAGAGGCACGCGTTACTTTCACTTTTCACAATCATTTGTTACTTACTCACGGGACATCTATTAGAATTCTCATGTTCAATCTTAGCATCACTCCACGTCCTAGATGCACAAAATTTTGTTCACTCACGACCATTTGATATCCTTGAAGGTCGTTTTGAGGCTATTGCTGTCCATGAATTGGTTGGCGACCATCAGAGCAACTAAGAAGAACCTAAATAAGGTCGGATCAGGCTCATACAATCATTTTTTATGGATCAGGCCTTTCAAGAATTTTTGGGCCTCAATCCCAAAAATCCAGTCACTGGATTAGTAACCCAAATCGGCTCAAACCCTAATTTATATATCTACCATGACGGCAAAAATGATGTAATTTTTTTTTTTACCTTTATAAATTGGCACCTTTCCTTTCATTTTTGACCACTACTAAATCTCCACTCACATATCACTTCAGAACGCGGTTGTTGATTTCTTTTGTTTCCTTGCAATGATTCATGCATTCTAAATATTACGATAGAGAACCACAACAACAACCATGTCCAATCATTACAACTCAATCCATACGTCAACTCAATTGATGTAAGATTCGTTCAGTGAGTTCCATGATAACAACATATAGTGCTGGCTTTTCCCCTCGCACCAAACCGAATTCAACAATGTCGAGACACATCAACCCAATGATTGGGACGAAGCTACTCTCCTTCAAGACGCTTCTCAGAACGATACTTCTAAGTCCTAGCTCCCGTGGAATACTGCAAGCAGCACCGGCTTCACCGAAAAGAACATCCAAAGGTTGTATTCCGGCTAAAGACCAATGGTGTCAAGAAGGCAATTTGCACTAACCGTGGCGGCAAAATAAAAGGCGACCGTCAAGTGGGACGACCTTTTAAGGAGGCACTTGCTGGAACATGAAGAAGAGATGTTCACGGCTGAGGGGAACTCTTCAAGCACAGCACCGCTTATCGGAAACTTGTTCAAGTATGATGAGGTAAAGAATTAACGGGATCTTGCCTATTATTGTCTTGTCTCGAGAAACCCTTTGGATTTCCGAAGATCCCCTCTTTCGTCCACTAAACAAACACCATAAACTGCAAGTCGTTGCACAAAGGGAAAGGGGCAGCTGTCATGCATCTGTTGTCAATGTGTAACTTTCGGGTCTCTTTAAATTCTGATATATGAACAAACTTCATGAATTATGTGTACTGTGTAGTCATCAGCCATTAGGTCAATGAGGAATGAGAGTTATGTCACCGGGCTCTCAATGTTTAAGAAGTTAATTAACGCATGATTGCAAAAATGGAGCCGTTAACGAGAGTTGTCAACAAGTTTGGCATCTCCATAGAATTTTCAGCATCACGCTGGGTAATGCCAACGTGAATACCCCATTGGTTAAAATTTTGGTCAATTTGCAATGGGATTCTTCTTCCATGCGCGGTGCTTGCGGCACCGCATTAACTTGTTTACCAGCTTTACGATATTGTGGGCGACACAAGTGGGTGGATTCGACACATTAGGTCCAGCCCACTTACGCATCAAGAGTTAGAAGTTGCGTACTTGAAATAGGGAAGGAAAGACGAAAAACTCCCTCTGGACTGAGACCGATGTGGAATTCAATGCACAAGGTGTTGAAGAATGCATGTGAGGGGATGGGTGTGTTAACGCTCTACTCCACCATTCATATCGCTCTCGCCCTTCAGACAACAAGATTGGATGGTTGTTGAAGCCTTAAGAGACTTCTTGCAACTTTTCAGCGATGCGATGGATGGTTCGAGCACAAGCAATTATGCGTGAAGCAACCGAGCAGCTCTATTTTTGTACATGATATCGGTTGAATTGGCCAAACAAGGAGGGGGATCCCTACTTCACTGAAGCAGTACATGTCATGAAGGAGAAATCCCTTAAACATTATAAGGACATTCGGCCTGTTTCATTGGTATCTGCTATCGGATTTGATATTCAAGTTGGAGGAGCGTTAAACTCTGCTTGTTTTATAGTGCGAAAATTTGGGACAGGAAGAGGATGTTTGAGCAAATCAGATAGTAGCAATTGTGATGAATTGGCTCCTACGCGTGTATGTCGCACGCACCATTCATTTCCACACGGCGAGTTCCACCTCGCGGACGGAGATAATGTCCTCATCGTACACTACCTAGAAATCTGTATGGTCTCTATTTCTTAAGAAAATACCCCATAGTTTTTTTCTTGTTCTTCATCTTCATCTAATGACGAGTTGGAGATGTACTTGGGAACAAACCGCTTGAAATACGTTGGAAAAATTGGCAAAGACTGCGTCGACATATAAAATGGTGGAAGAGGAGATCTACCAATTTTTCCTGGTATTTCCACCATGACTCACGACTTACTGTTTGCACTTAGCGTCTTATTGTACATTTGAAATCCAAGTCCACTCCTAGCCAATGGTTGTTGGAAGACAATAGTTGTAGTTTCTTTGTGATAAAAATTAGAAATGGCTGTCATGGGGCATTTCTGGTAATTGCAAAAGCTGACTCTAGAATAGCATGCCCAACATGAAAGGACGACAACAACGTTGGCTTTGGTGCAATTTGTGTGCAATCTTTTATTAGGGCATCATTACGGGCGAATTTTTTTTCCTTTTTTTTTTTTTGAAATTGTACTTGTATTTCAAATTGATTTAGCTGAATGAGTGTTTTTAATTAATTTGTTTAAAATTATTTCTTTTATATTTTTTAATACTTGAGGAAATTTATTTTAGGTTTTTTTCTTTTGAATTCTCCATTAAAAAATTAAATTAGTTAAGAAATATATATAGGTCCGGGCTCCATAAGTGGGAAGGCACGGCCTAGCACGTTATCGTGCCAACCCAGGCACTCCTAGTTCGAGTGATCAAAGGAGATGGAAAACGATAATATTTTATTAAGATATGATACAGATACGTACCTCTTCAATATGGTTGTAAATTTGGTTCATTGTTTCTCTCGTGTATGCTACCATAAAGCCGAAATTAGCATAGTATCAAAAAGTGGCCCATCGTGAGTCTTGACAAATCACTGCAAGTATGATCCTCTTCATCAAATCTCGAAAACATTGCTTGGCATCAACCGGGAAGAAGCCATCTCGCTCCTACCTCTCACAAGTTTTTATATAGTTCCATTCAATCATTGGAACGTATTCCTATTTGCGGGCGTGTGCAATTTTGAGTTCAATCATAGTCCATCGTACAGAGGGCGTAGTTGAACGATTTGGAACCAAACGTTTTTCCTGAAAATTTGCAAGAAGTTGATAGAGAAGTCATGTTTTTGTTTTACGAAGCTCTTTTCTTCCAGGAATTTCAGGAAATTTTAGGTGAGAAGTAAATATACTTCTCTGGTAACAAAAGTAAACTTCGTCTACCTCCTGGCATTTTCCCCAATTGAACAAGCCAGTTTCCAAACAAGAAAAAATAATTTCTTTTTATCTTCTTATGGAAAGCACGAACCACTCACATAATTGCGTTAAGTTTCTTGGGAACTATTTGTGAACTACGAGGAAAAGTATTATGTTATCTTTTCAGTGCGTCTCCCCGAAATTGTTTAGAAAAAGTACGAAGATGAAAATTGAGAATGAGGTGACAATGAAAGTATGCTCGGAGAATCGCTCTTCAAGAATCTTTTTGGTTAAGTCAGATTTTTTGGTTTTTATTCTAAGAATTGACGTTTGTTGTTAGAATATAAACCAGAACCTCTCTTTTCCTCTTTAGGTTGAAACAAGTTGGGAAGCATGGGAGGAGATTATTAATGCCTTCGAAATCTTCGGTAGAGATTCAAATGTTACTGAACGCAGTTGCTTTTCAGTAGGCACATCATGTCTTTAAAAATTCCTCATTTCTTGTTTCTGACTTCGGGATCAAAGAAATGAACTCACAAGTGAGCTAACTTTGCTCGATTAGCATAGTATTCGATCTTACATTGATTCAATTTCACTATGAGCCAATGAATCTTGGACAATCTCAAAGAGTGTCGGGCTCGGGTAGATGCACTTAATTGAGTTTTGAGTGGTGACTTAGATATGCCATATAATTTCAATTTTACCTTCAATTAGAGAGATCACATGGTAGGGAGCCCAAATTCGAGCATTTCAAAATATCACGCCATACAATTTCAATTTTACCTTCACTAAAAGAGATTGCCAAGAGAAAAAGCCCAAATTTGAATCCTTCAAAATATCTAGTTGGACTCGCTCCTACCTTAAAGTAAACCAAGCTTAAACCAATCCATTGGGGGACTATCAAATTTGAGTCATTCGAAATATTTAGTTGAACCCACTTTCACCGAGAAAATTATCAAAAAAGTCATAACCTATTGCAATTGTGCAAATTCAGTCCTTAACTTTTTTTTATTTGTCAATTCAATTATAGATATTTTGCATTCATGCCAATTCAATCATAATATTTTGTATTTATGCTAATTTAGTCCTTCCTATCAATTTTGGCCAGAATCGCTGATGTAGTGTGTTCAGTGTTGACATAACTAATTTTAATAATAATTTAACATTTTTTCAATTTTTTATTTCTTTCTTTTCTTTCTCCTCCCCCCTTTTCCTCTTCCTCCTCCAAGTGGCCACAAGCCAAACAACTTGCAGGACCTATGAAGCTCACCAAGGTTGATCTCGCCGAGCCATGGCAAGGCTTGACCTCACCCAACGACGGCTAGGCTGACCTCGCCATGGCCACACAAGGCTAGACCTCACGGTCACTAGGCGAGGCTAACCTCACCTAGCAATGATGAGACTGGCCTTGTTCGCCCTTGTCAGTTGCCAGGCTTAGCAAACAACTAAAGGAAGAAAAAAAAAAAAAGAGGAAAACAAAGAAAACAAAGGAAAAAGAAAATAAAAATTTTAAAAAATATTAAAATATTATTGAACATTAACTACATCAGCAATTTTCGGCCAAAATTGGCCAAAAGGACTGAATTGCCATGAATGCAAAAAGTTTAAGACTGAATTGTCCAAAAAAATTAGGATTAAATTGACACAATTATAATAGGTTTAGAATGTTTTTGGTAGTTTCCCCCGCCTCTACCATAAAGCTTAAACCAATCTATTGTGGATCGATGGCCACTAATCTAGCATAAGACCATTGGCTCTAATGTCATTTGTTGATTGGGAGCACACATTAGATCACTAAGAGAGTTAAATTAGAACCCACAAATATATTTAGTAAAATCCATCTATTTAAGTCAATAGGTTTTTTTTTGGGGGGGTTGTAAGTCAATAGGTTATAAACCAACTATAATAGATTATCTATTTTCAGATGTGCAACTTTTTTAACACAGCTCAAACATATGTATCTCTCAACATTCCCTTGAACAAAGTTCTCTCAATACCACAATGATGCCCCTTTTTAAATTTAATTTGGGCAAGCTTAACAAATCTTCCTTTGATATTATTTTCACGGGCAGAGTACGAAACACGATAACAGCTTATCTAAGACGCCTTTTCCTAGTGTCGTACGCTCATGATTAGAAAATGATAGACAATATCATATCAGCAGAAAACTAAAATCTGAATTTGTTTTGCATACTAATATCAGCTCGTGAAATGTAAAACAAAACAAGTGCCACAAGAAGCACTAACATGCAAAAGACAAAGAAGACGGCAAGTTTGCTATGACAATATATAAATATTTTTCGAAGCAAAACTACATCGATCCTAACATACTTGTAGCGCCTAATCTAAACCCTACAAGCATACAACAACTACAATTAGTTAGGGGTTTCATTTAGATTTCCCTTTCTTCGCAAATCCCTTGCTGGCAGATCCCTTCTTAATGGGCTTTTTTTGCACTTTCTTCTGTGGTTTCAACTTACTTGAGTTTGAAGAGGAGTCTCGCTTTTGTTTACTTCGTTTCTTCTCTTTCTTCACGTTGTACATCGTAACAGCCTGCAAAACCCAATTGTCAATCAGATAAGAACAGCGTAAGCCCAACCACTTGACCTATCCTTCTCTTGAAAAGAAGCGATAGAACTGTACCTTATCAACGTTAAGTATTTCATGTGAATTCTTGGAAAGGAGCTTGTTTAGAACTCTGTCCGTTTGCTCCTTCTCTTTTGAACCCTGGCCTTTTCCTTCTGCTACTGGAAGGAACTGAACAGAAGAGAGGAAATTTGAGCCAGTGAATCTTGAAGGAGAGATAATGGAAATTATACAGCTCAAGAAACCTTGCGATGCTTTTGCTCATGTTTAGGCTTCTTTTCTCCCGGAAGCTTCTTGTCGAACTTCCCACCGCTGGCTGTGGCGGTAGCTGCTAATCCGGCAACATCCCCCAGTTCATCTTTACTCACTTTCTTTGGTGCAGCCTGGGTTCCTGTTATGGGCAATGCTGTGGCCGCTAGCTGGATATGGCTGCATAAAAGATAACCACGTCTCAATATCTGCATCCACAGGTGGGATTGGATAATCCAAAATCAAAATACTTGAGATCTCAAGCATTGGGATGCCTGTTGGAGGCAGTCGCTACTGGACATAGACAACATATTGTCAATCAGATGCAGAGGAAATATAGATTTTTAAAGGAAATTAACCAAAATACAGACACATTTATATTTTAATCACCAAAATATATATTGAAGAGTGAGGATCAGGATTGATTCTAAGAGTAGTTGCTCAGGCATTACGGGAAGTTAAAGATGTCATGTTGATATTAAGGAGAAATACCTTGGCAGAGAATGATCTTTTGCAGCTTGTTTTAGGTTCTGCAATCGGTTTCTGTTTTGCTTTTCAACGCGCTTCTTCTTATCAGCCCGTCTCACAGCAAAGGGTCACTTCCAACCTCTGCAACCAATAACCATGTGCAATAAATCACAACAGGTTACAGTGTCATAGACTAAGTTACACTAGCTGGTCATATATAATTTAACCATAACAAATTATTAAAACCATATACCAACGTAAAAACCAGTCAAGCCACGGTTGAACGGGTTGACCAGAAGGATTCAAAACAAGTTGATGCCTCCAATAAGAAGCAACACACAGTATAACACAGTACACCTGTAAGTATAAACCCTTAGCAGTTATCCCAAGCTGAGATGGAAAGGAGGGTTCTGGTCTCTAGGGCTGGAGGTTTAAACTTAATTCCTGCAGCAATGCCTTCTGGTGGAGATGAGAATTGTAGTTTGTCATAAACATCTCACATAATAAGCACAAATGACATGTGGAAAAGTGATTTGGCAGTAGATTCAATCTTATCAAAATAGTCAAAGGGTGAAGTCCCTGTCCCCTAAGTTTTGCAAAATGTCAATATCAGGACAAATCAGTTTGACTGGATGTATCAGGTCAAATCAGATTTTTGACCTGAAAAGTTTTAGGAAGAAAACCAAAGTGGACCATGGAACAGCACCTGGTTCAAACAGTTGAACTGGTTTGCTTTCTGGTGCTTCTAAATCATTGGTTAATCGAAACCTGCTATGCTCGTCCATGAATATCGAGCATACTTGCATCTTAAAGCAAATATATGGTGATTAAAGAGAACAAGTTCTACGCAAAAGCCTATTCAATGAAGAAAGAATAAAAAAGATATATGCAGTTAATAAAATATTTGTCTGTATACCATCAGTGGCCTTGGCATCGAGTATAGGTACATCTTGATCATCATTAACACGGTCATATCCATAGCGGCGTTTCCAAGTACCAGTCTGCTCATCGTAAACAATCTTGTCCTTTTTACGGTTCTTTATACCTGGCATATATCATCAGAATAATGTTAACACACATAAATTAATCAAAACAGGGATAATTTGAGACATAATACAAATAGTTCATGATTAAACGAGAAATTCAATGAGCAACAGCCTACATATCCTATAACTGTATAGAATCAACAATTAGAATCTTCAGAAATTTTTTTCTTCTCTCAACAGCGAAAACAGATTTAAAAGACAGATACAGCCTGCACTATTATGGCTCACCTTTTGCTTTGGCAAAAATTTCCCATTTTGTAGGAGGTTTGGGCTTTGGCAACTGAAAACAATAAATATCTCACTATAAGCAAATAATCAGTAAAAAATTAGCTCTTAAGCCATGCAGGCAAAAGCAAACCTTTTATTCTCGCAAGGGAAAGGTAAACTTAAGTAGCATCAGCAAAACAAAACGGGCATATTTCTTAACAGCAACATTCATATCATAAAGGACACAGGACCTGCAATTTACATCTTGTAATGTCATCATACCAAACACATACTCCTAAAATTTCTCCACCAAGTCATAAAAATAGATAAACTACTCACCGATCTTTGGAAGAGAAGTCATTTGCCAAACATAGATGATCTAGAAGCTGAATGCATAGCATGCCAAAGAATGTGTCATGTACTTTCTATGCATGTATTAGACTGGATTCCTATCCCCAATTGTTGTGCTTCTCTCATATACCCCGCCCTCCAGTATCTTTGTCCCTGCTATACTCATACACTTTTTCGACAGTATGTATTAAGGAAATTAACAAATTCTCACAAATGATATGTATAGGTACCAAGAGATAGTGTAAAATTCAAAGGACAATGAAGACATCAACATCAACATCACCTTTATCCCAAACTAGTTGGGGTCGGCGGTCGATGAACCCGAAGCATAAAGCATAAAATATACTAACATAAAAGCAAAGACATTGATACCCCAAAAATAAAATAAAAGCAAAGACAATGAAGACGCAACTCTTAAATTCCTAATTGATGAAAAGCAAATGTGGATGAGAATTACTCTGATCATCTATCATAGCAGCTTCTCTACTTAGGTAAGAGTGATCTACCAAAGTTCTTTATTCATGAAGAAAAGGATTAAAAGAGGACTGAGCTCAAATGCTTACATGCTTTTCTCTAGGCAATTTTGTTGTTGGCGGCGGCAACTTGACAATAGGGCCATCCACATCTTCAGTTGAAGGTAAGTTGAAAAGGGCATCTGCGACCACTTGAACAAGCTCAGTCCCCTTCTCCAGACACTTCTGTATCAACTCCTCCCTTCATATTAATATCAAAATAAAAACTCAAAAAGATCGACCTTTGTAATTCTGAAACAAAAAGCGGAAACATAATCCGCAACACGATTCAATACTTCTCAGTACTCACTACCCACAAATAATTGATATCCTAACTAGCAGATCAGGATACACTTGTTCACAAATACACGATACTGCCAAACTTCATATACGGTCTTTCCGTGAACTAACTCCAGTCCCATACTAACATTGACCCGTTACCAAAACAAAAGAATGGATGAAACCTACACGTCATTCTTCCCCGAATAAACGTTTCTACATCAAACTAAACACGCATAAGAGAGGTCATATCTCTTTCTCCACCTTTAGAATGGATGAAAACCACACATCCACGATTACGTAAAAGTAAATTCAATTTGGCGACGCAATAGAATAGAAACCAAAATACCTCGATCAGATTACGCAACAATGACACCTCTCACGAAGAACTATGCACCGGGAAAAAAAAAACCAAAAACCAAAACCGAAGTACCGCAGACTAAGACGTGCAGTACAGAAGTGTGAACCTCGAAGAAGGTAGGGAAGGAAAGTGATGACTAGAATCCAAGGCCATGAGATTCCCGAGGTCGATCTGCATAGTCCGAGTCTCCTCCATTGATGTCCAACTCTGCGAAACACCCTAATTCTCAGTCACAAAGTGCAGGTGTACAAATCGGCCGATTTAGGGCACGAAAGAGAGAAACAGAGAGACTGCGACGGCGGCGGCAGCGGCGAGGGTACCTGAGGTCCAACGACGACGGCAGGAATTGCGCGGGGTCAGGGTGTGGTGTGCTGTAGCGTCGCCGCGAGCAACGGACGAGCGACGAAAAGGCTAAGCAGCTGCGAGCGGCGGGCCGCGAGGCGGAGCGAGTCTCAGCGGCGGGCCGCGAGACGGAGCAGCGCTGTAAGAGGGCAGTACGGTCTTGAAGAGGCCGGAGTAGAGGCGGGCGTTTGAGCCCTGGAAAGTGGGGCAGAAAATAAGGAATGGCTAGGTTTTGATGTCGATGTGAATTCGAAGGTGCCTTTTTTTTATTTTAAAGGTTATTCACGGTGCCGTTTGACGTCGTTTATTTTTATTCCATTTATAATAGTCAATCATTTACTTT
>JAGVVM010023863.1:0-12863 GCA_019149425.1 Psidium friedrichsthalianum | reverse complement strand
CCAGAAGATTCAGAGAAGGTCTGAGGCCCGAGCTGAAGAGTATGATGATCGCCACCCGGACTGAGAGACTACAATGAGATTTATGAACGAGCTCTGGCGATAGAGCGAGATCTGCAGGAGAAGGCTGCCGCATCTGGATCGCGGTTTATGCCAGGGAGGAACTTCAGAGATTTCGGCAAGAGGCCGATGAAGGACACCCGCAGGTTCGCCCCACCTGCGAGGGGAACTTTGGAAAGCCATCACACCCCCGGAATCAGAACTGCCGTGATTGTGGCAGAAGGCATGGGAACAGCCCTTGCCCGAAGAAATTGGGGGATGCTTCCAATGTGGTCAGTTGGGGCACATTCAGAGGAACTGCCCGAAGAATGGTCCAAGACCCCCGTTCCAACCGCAGCAGCAGCCGCAGATGGTCAATGCTCCGCAAGGAATTCTGAACCGTCCACCTGCTCAGGGACGAGTCTATGCAGTGGCGCGCAAGGATGCTGAGAATGCGCCAGGGGTGATCACAGGTACCATTTCTCTCTGTGGTCACACCGCCTATGCTTTATTCGATCCTGGTGCATCCCATTCGTTCATATCTGCAACGTTTTACTACGTTGGCTGGAATAGAAACTAGACCGTTGAATGTTAGTTGCATGTGGCTACCCCGTTGAAGGATAGAGTAATTGTTGTGATAGGATGTGAGGGGTGTGAGATAACTTTAGGAGATAGAGTTGAGAAGATTGACTTAGCTGTCCTGCCCATGTATGATTTCGATGTAATTGTCGGCATGGATTGGTTGGTTAGACATGCAGCAGTCATTGACTGCAGTAGAAGTACAATAAGGCTGAACCCAGCAGATGGGCATGAGTATGAGTTTAAAGGGAATCGAGGTGGGACATCGATCCCTTGGATTTCGGCGCTAGAAGCAACCAAGCTGATGGATCAGGGTTGCTTAGGATTTCTAGCATTAGTGATAGATTCCTCGGCTCAAGAAGTGAAGCTAGAGGACGTGCCTGTAGTGAGAGACTACTCTGACGTATTTCCTCAGGAATTGCCTGGCTTGCCACCAGAGCGTGAGGTAGAATTTGTGATTGAGTTGGCACCTGGGACCGAACCAATCTCAAGGCACCGTATAGGATGTCGTTGTCTGAACTGAAGGAGCTGAAAGTACAGATGCAAGAGCTGCTGGATAAAGGATTTATCCGCCCCAGTGCTTCACCGTGGGGAGCGCCAGTGCTGTTTGTGAAGAAGAAAGATGGTACGTTGAGACTGTGTATAGACTACAGACAACTGAACCAAGTGACGATCAAGAACAAGTATCCCTTGCCAAGGATTGATGACCTGTTCGATCAACTGGAAGGAGCGTGTGTGTTCTCCAAGATAGACCTAAGGACAGGCTATCACCAGTTGAGGATCAAGAAGGAAGATATCCCGAAGACGGCTTTCAGAACCAGATACGGGCATTATGAGTTTACTGTCATGCCATTTGGATTGACAAATGCCCCAGCCGCGTTCATGGATATGATGAACAGAGTGTTCAAGAATTTTTGGATCGATTCGTGATAGTCTTCATCGACGACATCCTAGTGTACTCGAAGAATTCTGAAGACCACGAAGAACACTTGAGGACCGTTCTACAGACCTTAAGGGAACACTCACTGTATGCGAAGTTTAGTAAGTGCGAGTTCTGGCTGAGCAGAGTAGCGTTCCTTGGACACATCGTATCTGGAGAAGGAATATCGGTGGATCCAGCTAAGATCGAGGCAGTGGAGAAGTGGCCGAGGCCTACAACCGTGACTGAGGTGCGAAGCTTTCTGGACTGGCTGGGTATTACAGACGCTTCGTGGAAAGGTTCTCCGCGATAGCCGCTCCAATGACAAGATTGTTGAAGAAGGAATCGAAGTTTGAGTGGACAGCGAAGTGCGAGGGAAGCTTTCAGGAGCTAAAGGATCGACTAACTTCAGCGCCAGTGTTGACCATCCCATCCGGACCTGGAGGATTTGAGATTTACAGCGATGCTTCGCTAAGAGGTCTAGGATGTGTCTTAATGCAACATGGACGAGTTGTGGCATATGCGTCCCGACAGCTGAGGCCACATGAGATGAATTATCCGACGCACGATCTGGAGTTGCTGCGATCGTGTTTGCGTTGAAGATTTGGAGGCATTACCTGGTGGGAGAGAAGTTTCAGATCTACACTGATCATCAGAGTTTGAAGTATTTGTTCTCGCAGAAGGAGCTGAACATGAGACAGCGTCGGTGGATGGAACTACTGAAGGACTACGATTGCGATATCCTGTACCATCCAGGAAAGGCGAATAAGGTGGCAGATGCTCTGAGCCGAAAGTCGAGCATCACGCATATGATGGTAAAGGAATGGACGCTGCTAGAAGAAATCAGAGACTCTGAATTCAAGGTTGAGATAGGAAGTCTCTCAAGCCTAATGGCTACTCTACAGATCGAGCCAGAGATTCAACTGAGGATCAAAGAATTGCAGTCTACGGACCCTGATATCCAGAAGATCATTATGATGGATGCAGAAGAGAGGAAAGATGACTTCAAGGTGACTGAAGACGGATATTGAAGTTCAAAGGACGACTGTGTGTGCCAAATGACGAAGAGCTAAAGGAAAGGATCTTGGCTGAGGCTCACAGGAGCAATTATAGCATCCACCCTGGAAGTACGAAAATGTACTAGAACCTACGTCAGCACTACTGGTGGAACGGAATGAAGGTGGATGTGGCTAAGCATGTAGCCAAGTGCCTGACATGCCAGCAAGTGAAGGCGCAACATTGCAAGCCTGGAGGACTGCTACAACCATTGGAGATTTCGGAATGGAAGTGGGAGCATATCACCATGGACTTCGTGACGGGGCTGCCGAGAAGTCAGAGAGGAAATGACTCAATCTGGGTGATAGTAGACAGGCTGACCAAGTCCGCGCATTTCATTGCAGTACGAAAGGATTCTACCCTGGAGAAGTTGGTTGAACTGTACGTGAGGCAGATTGTGAGACTGCATGGGTGCCAGTGAGTATTGTGTCAGATAGGGATCCTCGTTTTACAGCCACATTTTGGAAGAGTCTGCAGGGTGCTTTGGGACAGAGTTGAGATTCAGTACAGCTTACCACCCTCAGACTGATGGTCAGTCGGAAAGGACCATACAGACTTTGGAGGACATGCTGAGGGCGTGTGTAATAGACTTCAAAGGTGGCTGGGAAGAACAGTTACACTTGGTAGAATTCGCCTACAACAACAGCTACCAACAGAGCATTCAGATGGCTCCGTTCGAAGCACTGTATGGAAGAGCCTGTAGGACGCCGATCTGTTGGGACGAGGTTGGCGAGAAAAGCATAACAGCCCAAAGTTAGTGCAGCAGTCGGTAGAGGCAGTCAAGGTGATTAGAGACAGATTGAGGACTGCCCAGAGTAGGCAGAAGAGCTATGCAGACAAGAGACGTAAGCCATTGGAATTCCAAGTTGGAGATCATGTCTTTCTGAAGGTGTCGCCGATGCGAGGATTATCTCGGTTTGGCAAGAAAGGGAAGCTGAGTCCTAGATTCGTTGGGCCATTCGAGATTTTGGAGAAAATCGGGACACTGGCTTATCGTTAGCACTGCCGCCAAACTTGTCGCAGATTCACAGCGTGTTTCATGTGTCGATGTTGAGGAAGTATGAGCCAGATCCTGGCCATATACTCGATCATGAAGTCATTGAGATGGATGACCGCGTCTCTTACGTGGAAAGGCCAGTAAGGATTGAAGATCGTAAGGAGCAAGTGCTCAGGAACAAGACAATTCCATTGGTCAAGGTTATTGGGAACACCATGGAACTGAAGGAGCTACTTGGGAAAGCGAGGACGAGATGAAGAGGAAACACCCGCATTTGTTTGAATAGTCCCATGTAATTTTGATTTTGGAGTGAGAACATGTAGATTGTAAATTTCGAGGACGAAATTTTTATAAGGAGGGAAGAATTGTGACAGTCTGAAAATTCGGCCCATTTGTCGGGATTTCTAAATGAATGGAAATGCTTCGTTAATACACTCTGGTCGACGCTCACTCAGGATTAGCTACCCTGAGATGACCAACCGAAGGGGAAAGGCTATCTGGGAATTTTTCCCAATCAGCCGCCCGTTAGTCTGAGACTGAGACAGGGTCGGTATCTAATGAAATTGACCGAGAAATGAAATCCGACGATGGACAGTCGAATCAGTAAGATAAACACAATGAAGAAATGAAATCAGTTTCAGAAGCGTCGTCTGAAGGTCAGACAGCCGGTGCACGTCGAGAAGCAAGACGTGAAAGGGAAAATTACCGAAATGCCCCCGGTAAATGCTCAGTCCTTAGAATTAGATAAATTAGGATTTTCGAGAATAGAATCGATGGACCGACACCAAATCCAGTCCAAAATCCGTTCGCGCTCGGGACCCGATCGGTGCATTTGGCACGCAAATCGAGACGAGTCAAATCAGATGTCACATCAATCAATCAAGTGTCAAATCAATCAATCATGGCACAATTTCCAAGAGACATCAATCAAGTCAAACTTCATTCAGTCACATGTCACATACACTATTCTACCTAATCCATTAACTAGTTTAATTGATTTTTCTCCATTATAATCTATTCCTCTCTCTCTCTTCCCCTCATTTGTTTCGGCCATCTCTCTCTCCCTCACCCGAATCCCTTCTCTCCCTCTCGGCCCCTCTCGCCCGCCCGTCGTCCGCCGTGGAGCGCCACCGTCCGCCACCGCCCCTCGTCGCCGTCGCCTTGCCCCGCCACGGTAGGTCCCTCTCCCCTCTTCCCTTGCTGCTTCGTGGCCTTGGAGGCCCCATCAAGGCCGCCCCGACCTCACCATCTCACTCTCTCTCTCTCGGGTTTACCAGCCGTGCCGCCCGACGCCATCAGCTGCTCCGTCGCCGTCCGGTCAAGCCAACCGCCACCGTTCGTCCTCATCTCTAGGTAAGTGTCCTAGCTACCTCCCCATAAAATTTCGTGGCTTAACTCCACTGTTTGATACCCGAACCAGCCGCCTCTTCCCTCGTCGTTTTCTTGTCTTTCGTCGCGCCATGGGAGCACCGGTCATCATGGCTGGCTCCGCTCATTCCGCACCTCTCCAATGACCTAAGGTTCCTATTTTAGGTGTGCTCAGCCCCTTGGAACCGCCGGACCAGCCCCGAACCGCCACCCCCTATCTCGTCGGCCGTGAGCCTCCAACGACCGCCGGTGACTCCTCCGCCTTCGTCGTTGCTTTGGCCATTCTAGGTAAGCTTCATCCTCTAATCTTGGTTTAGGCTAGTAGTATGAATGTATGGGTTAATGTATTAGTGGATGGGAATGGTGATTAGAGTGTATTATGTGTAATTAAGCTAAATGAGCTTTAGGTTAATTGTGTGTGCATATTGGGCCGTGCGTATGAGCTTCTTAAGAAAATGAATTTGGGCCTTGGATTGTTAATTAAGGGCTGTAATTGGTGAAATAGGCGTGTGGGCTCATGGGCCAAGGCAAGTTAATGGGCCTAGGGACTTAATTCCATGACAATCGGGCTAATTTGAAACTCTTGGGCCCAAGTTTTATTAATGGGCCACTCATGGACGAAAATTCAACTTAATTGGGCCCAAATTATGATTATGAACATCAAGATATGAGGCCCAATAATGTACATGGGCTTAGGATGACGAATTGGTCCTAAAATGACCTAATTGGGCTTAATAGGCTAGCCCTTGAAAATGGGCTTGGGCCCTACGCGAATTTAATTATAATAATGGGCCTCGAATTATTATTTACTTGCGAATTTAAATTGTGGGCTTATAATTGACTAATGGGCCTTGGAACCCAAAATACTACTTTACTTTATTTGGGTTCCAAGGCCCATTAGTCAATTATAAGCCCACAATTTAAATTCGCAAGTAAATAATAATTCGAGGCCCATTATTATAATTAAATTCGCGTAGGGCCCAAGCCCATTTTCAAGGGCTAGCCTATTAAGCCCAATTAGGTCATTTTAGGACCAATTCGTCATCCTAAGCCCATGTACATTATTGGGCCTCATATCTTGATGTTCATAATCATAATTTGGGCCCAATTAAGTTGAATTTTCGTCCATGAGTGGCCCATTAATAAAACTTGGGCCCAAGAGTTTCAAATTAGCCCGATTGTCATGGAATTAAGTCCCTAGGCCCATTAACTTGCCTTGGCCCATGAGCCCACACGCCTATTTCACCAATTACAGCCCTTAATTAACAATCCAAGGCCCAAATTCATTTTCTTAAGAAGCTCATACGCACGGCCCAATATGCACACACAATTAACCTAAAGCTCATTTAGCTTAATTACACATAATACACTCTAATCACCATTCCCATCCACTAATACATTAACCCATACATTCATACTACTAGCCTAACCAAGATTAGAGGATGAAGCTTACCTAGAATGGCCAAAGCAACGACGAAGGCGGAGGAGTCACCGGCGGTCGTTGGAGGCTCACGGCCGACGAGATAGGGGTGGCGGTTCGGGGCTGGTCCGGCGGTTCCAAGGGGCTGAGCACACCTAAAATAGGAACCTTAGGTCATTGGAGAGGTGCGGGAATGAGCGGAGCCAGCCATGATGACCGGTGCTCCCATGGCGCGACGAAAGACAAAGAAAACGACGAGGAAGAGGCGGCTGGTTCGGGTATCAAACAGTGGAGTTAAGCCACGAAATTTTATGGGGAGGTAGCTAGGACACTTACCTAGAGATGAGGACGAACGGTGGCGGTTGGCTTGACCGGACGGCGACGGAGCAGCTGATGGCGTCGGGCGGCACGGCTGGTAAACCCGAGAGAGAGAGAGTGAGATGGTGAGGTCGGGGCGGCCTTGATGGGGCCTCCAAGGCCACGAAGCAGCAAGGGAAGAGGGGAGAGGGACCTACCGTGGCGGGGCAAGGCGACGGCGACGAGGGGCGGTGGCGGACGGTGGCGCTCCACGGCGGACGACGGGCGGGCGAGAGGGGCCGAGAGGGAGAGAAGGGATTCGGGTGAGGGAGAGAGAGATGGCCGAAACAAATGAGGGGAAGAGAGAGAGAGGAATAGATTATAATGGAGAAAAATCAATTAAACTAGTTAATGGATTAGGTAGAATAGTGTATGTGACATGTGACTGATGAAGTTTGACTTGATTGATGTCTCTTGGAATTGTGCCATGATTGATTGATTTGACACTTGATTGATTGATGTGACATCTGATTTGACTTGTCTCGATTTGCGTGCCAAATGCACCGATCGGGTCCCGAGCGCGAACGGATTTTGGACTGGATTTGGTGTCGGTCCATCGATTCTATTCTCGAAAATCCTAATTTATCTAATTCTAAGGACTGAGCATTTACCGGGGGCATTTCGGTAATTTTCCCTTTCACGTCTTGCTTCTCGACGTGCACCGGCTGTCTGACCTTCAGACGACGCTTCTGAAACTGATTTCATTTCTTCATTGTGTTTATCTTACTGATTCGACTGTCCATCGTCGGATTTCATTTCTGGTCAATTTCATTAGATACCGACCCTGTCTCAGTCTCAGACTAACGGGCGGCTGATTGGGAAAAATTCCCAGATAGCCTTTCCCCTTCGGTTGGTCATCTCAGGGTAGCTAATCCTGAGTGAGCGTCGACCAGAGTGTATTAACGAAGCATTTCCATTCATTTAGAAATCCCGACAAATGGGCCGAATTTTCAGACTGTCACAATTCTTCCCTCCTTATAAAAATTTCGTCCTCGAAATTTACAATCTACATGTTCTCACTCCAAAATCAAAATTACATGGGACTATTCAAACAAATGCGGGTGTTTCCTCTTCATCTCGTCCTCGCTTTCCCAAGTAGCTCCTTCAGTTCCATGGTGTTCCCAAATGACCTTGACCAATGGAATTGTCTTGTTCCTGAGCACTTGCTCCTTACGATCTTCAATCCTTACTGGCCTTTCCACGTAAGAGACGCGGTCATCCATCTCAATGACTTCATGATCGAGTATATGGCCAGGATCTGGCTCATACTTCCTCAACATCGACACATGAAACACGTTGTGAATCTGCGACAAGTTTGGCGGCAGTGCTAGACGATAAGCCAGTGTCCCGATTTTCTCCAAAATCTCGAATGGCCCAACGAATCTAGGACTCAGCTTCCCTTTCTTGCCAAACCGAGATAATCCTCGCATCGGCGACACCTTCAGAAAGACATGATCTCCAACTTGGAATTCCAATGGCTTACGTCTCTTGTCTGCATAGCTCTTCTGCCTACTCTGGGCAGTCCTCAATCTGTCTCTAATCACCTTGACTGCCTCTACCGACTGCTGCACTAACTCTGGGCCTGTTATGCTTTTCTCGCCAACCTCGTCCCAACAGATCGGCGTCCTACAGGCTCTTCCATACAGTGCTTCGAACGGAGCCATCTGAATGCTCTGTTGGTAGCTGTTGTTGTAGGCGAATTCTACCAAGTGTAACTGTTCTTCCCAGCCACCTTTGAAGTCTATTACACACGCCCTCAGCATGTCCTCCAAAGTCTGTATGGTCCTTTCCGACTGACCATCAGTCTGAGGGTGGTAAGCTGTACTGAATCTCAACTCTGTCCCAAAGCACCCTGCAGACTCTTCCAAAATGTGGCTGTAAAACGAGGATCCCTATCTGACACAATACTCACTGGCACCCCATGCAGTCTCACAATCTGCCTCACGTACAGTTCAACCAGCTTCTCCAATGTGGAATCCTTTCGTACTGCAATGAAATGCGCGGACTTGGTCAGCCTGTCTACTATCACCCAGATTGAGTCATTTCCTCTCTGACTTCTCGGCAGCCCCGTCACGAAGTCCATGGTGATATGCTCCCACTTCCATTCCGGAATCTCCAATGGTTGTAGCAGTCCTCCAGGCTTGCAATGTTGCGCCTTCACTTGCTGGCATGTCAGGCACTTGGCTACATGCTTAGCCACATCCACCTTCATTCCGTTCCACCAGTAGTGCTGACGTAGGTTCTAGTACATTTTCGTACTTCCAGGGTGGATGCTATAATTGCTCCTGTGAGCCTCAGCCAAGATCCTTTCCTTTAGCTCTTCGTCATTTGGCACACACAGTCGTCCTTTAAACTTCAATATCCCGTCTTCAGTCACCTTGAAGTCATCTTTCCTCTCTTCTGCATCCATCATAACGATCTTCTGGATATCAGGGTCCGTAGACTGCAATTCTTTGATCCTCAGTTGAATCTCTGGCTCGATCTGTAGAGTAGCCATTAGGCTTGAGAGACTTCCTATCTCAACCTTGAATTCAGAGTCTCTGATTTCTTCTAGCAGCGTCCATTCCTTTACCATCATATGCGCGATGCTCGACTTTCGGCTCAGAGCATCTGCCACCTTATTCGCCTTTCCTGGATGGTACAGGATATCGCAATCGTAGTCCTTCAGTAGTTCCATCCACCGACGCTGTCTCATGTTCAGCTCCTTCTGCGAGAACAAATACTTCAAACTCTGATGATCAGTGTAGATCTGAAACTTTTCTCCCACCAGGTAGTGCCTCCAAATCTTCAACGCAAACACGATCGCAGCTAACTCCAGGTCGTGCGTCGGGTAATTCATCTCATGTGGCCTCAGCTGTCGGGACGCATATGCCACAACTCGTCCATGTTGCATTAAGACACATCCAGACCTCTTAGCGAAGCATCGCTGTAAATCTCAAATCCTCCAGGTCCGGATGGGATGGTCAACACTGGCGCGGAAGTTAGTCGATCCTTTAGTTCCTGAAAGCTTCCCTCGCACTTCGCTGTCCACTCAAACTTCGATTCCTTCTTCAACAATCTTGTCATTGGAGCGGCTATCGCGGAGAACCTTTCCACGAAGCGTCTGTAATACCCAGCCAGTCCAAGAAAGCTTCGCACCTCAGTCACGGTTGTAGGCCTCGGCCACTTCTCCACTGCCTCGATCTTAGCTGGATCCACCGATATTCCTTCTCCAGATACGATGTGTCCAAGGAACGCTACTCTGCTCAGCCAGAACTCGCACTTACTAAACTTCGCATACAGTGAGTGTTCCCTTAAGGTCTGTAGAACGGTCCTCAAGTGTTCTTCGTGGTCTTCAGAATTCTTCGAGTACACTAGGATGTCGTCGATGAAGACTATCACGAATCGATCCAAAATTCCTTGAACACTCTGTTCATCATATCCATGAACGCGGCTGGGGCATTTGTCAATCCAAATGGCATGACAGTAACTCATAATGCCCGTATCTGGTTCTGAAAGCCGTCTTCGGGATATCTTCCTTCTTGATCCTCAACTGGTGATAGCCTGTCCTTAGGTCTATCTTGGAGAACACACACGCTCCTTCCAGTTGATCGAACAGATCATCAATCCTTGGCAGAGGATACTTGTTCTTGATCGTCACTTGGTTCAGTTGTCTGTAGTCTATACACAGTCTCAACGTGCCATCTTCTTCTTCACAAACAGCACTGGAGCTCCCCACGGTGAAGCACTGGGGCGGATAAATCCTTTATCCAGCAGCTCTTGCATCTGTACTTTCAGCTCCTTCAGTTCAGACAACGACATCCTATACGGTGCCTTTGAGATTGGTTCGGTCCCAGGTGCCAACTCAATCACAAATTCTACCTCACGCTCTGGTGGCAAGCCAGGCAATTCCTGAGGAAATACGTCAGAGTAGTCTCTCACTACAGGCACGTCCTCTAGCTTCACTTCTTGAGCCGAGGAATCTATCACTGATGCTAGAAATCCTAAGCAACCCTGATCCATCAGCTTGGTTGCTTCTAGCGCCGAAATCCAAGGGATCGATGTCCCACCTCGATTCCCTTTAAACTCATACTCAGGCCCATCTGCTGGGTTCAGCCTTATTGTACTTCTACTGCAGTCAATGACTGCTGCATGTCTAACCAACCAATCCATGCCGACAATTACATCGAAATCATACATGGGCAGGACAGCTAAGTCAATCTTCTCAACTCTATCTCCTAAAGTTATCTCACACCCCTCACATCCTATCACAACAATTACTCTATCCTTCAACGGGGTAGCCACATGCAACTTAACATCAACGGTCTAGTTTCTATTCCAGCCAACGTAGTAAAACGTGCAGATATGAACGAATGGGATGCACCAGGATCGAATAAAGCATAGGCGGTGTGACCACAGAGAGAAATGGTACCTGTGATCACCCCTGGCGCATTCTCAGCATCCTTGCGCGCCACTGCATAGACTCGTCCCTGAGCAGGTGGACGGTTCAGAATTCCTTGCGGAGCATTGACCATCTGCGGCTGCTGCTGCGGTTGGAACGGGGGTCTTGGACCATTCTTCGGGCAGTTCCTCTGAATGTGCCCCAACTGCACCAAATTGGACCCCCAATTCCCTTCGGGCAAGGGCTGTTCCCATGCCTTCTGCCACAATCACGGCAGTTCGAACCGGGTGTCCGCATGGCCCTTTCCCTCGCGAAGGCACCTGGGCGTCCATCGCGGCAGCCGGCCTGAAGTTCTATCGCATAAACCCTCATAAATCTCATTGAAGCGCAGCCTTCTCCATGCATACTCGCTCTTCAGCTCGGCTAGTCTAAAAATCTCATGTAGTCTCTCAGTCCGGGGCGATCATCATACTCTTCAGCTCGGGCCTCAGACCTTCTCTGAATCTTCCATTAAGTACAGACCTCAAGAGAAAATCTCCAAACCTCATGGTCGCGACACACTCGCTACTCACTAATCCAAAAGCTAACCAGTGACAGTAGCGTTTAATCCTCCTCAGGCTCTTCCCGGATCCTCCCTCGGGATCCTCCTCTGGTCCTCTTCTGGATCCTCCTCTGGTCCCCTCATCGGGGTCCATGGCATCTACCTTCCTCATGGCCGTCTATCTCGGAACGTTCCGTGGGGACGGCAACTCCTGCAGTAGGTAGGGGTCGATCACCTCGCCACCATATTCAGCGGGCTTTGCAAACAAAATCGGGTCTTCCTCCAATAGGGATCGGGGAATCTATCGGGGTCCCTCAAAAACTATATAGACCCTCTTAAACAAAGCTTCGAAACCTATGAAGGTCAAGGTCGGGTCCTGCCTGATCCAACCAACCAAAGTGGTCAAGTGCCTTATGCCACATCGTGGTCTGTTGTCAATATCAAAATGAAGAGTGATCTGGGGGATCCATCGCACTGGTAATCCAAAAACAAAAGCATAGGGGGGGTGTGCCATCACGGTGTGACCTGTGTCGGTAAAAAGAAAGGGCAACCACCGACCCCGATTTGAGTCGAAACTCAATAAGCTCACCACTAATCCTAGCTTATAGGATAGCGTTATGCTAGTGGGGGTCGGTTCTATCTAGGGGACTAGGGTTCGCGGTCAAGGGTCAGACATCCAGTTCCCTCGGTTACCAGAACCTACAACGCATAAGTAGACAGGCAAGGCATATCAAAGCAGCTCATAATACACAGGATGGGCAACAACAACAACAATCATAATGCATAGGCCAAATGCAGGAACTCAGTCGGCCATAAGGATCCCAATGGATCGTGCCCATCTGTCCCTCAATTCCCATCAGGGCTCATCCAACAGGCCAATCGGCAATTATCACAATTCGTTTCTGACGCCTTACGTGGTTACTCCCTTTTCTCTCCATTTCCCCGTGTTGTGACAACGCCTCTGGAGCTCCTTCTCATGTGTCACATCTCTGGTGACTCATGTTCATGCTCTCAATGTATGCGGGGCCCAGATAGTGCATCAGAATTCAAAACACAGAGCATGCATGCAAACGTACGC
The DNA here is from genome assembly GCA_019149425.1 of Psidium friedrichsthalianum. Classification (NCBI taxonomy): domain Eukaryota; kingdom Viridiplantae; phylum Streptophyta; class Magnoliopsida; order Myrtales; family Myrtaceae; genus Psidium; species Psidium friedrichsthalianum. Next base: position 131 of record JAGVVM010023863.1, on the reverse strand, counting down.
TAGTACCGAGCAGAGACACAACAAGAATCATACGAGTAATTCACTATATTTAACACTACGGGTAAGTTACGCGTAGGCCAGTGCCGACAATCAGTTTTCCCCAAGCACGCCAACTATTTAGTATTACTCGA
>JAGVVM010023847.1:0-16902 GCA_019149425.1 Psidium friedrichsthalianum | reverse complement strand
AAATAGTTCAATTTTTTTAATTCCTTTTTCATGTCGACCGTCACAAATTCAAAAAATACAATTCGGGTCATATGTTCCTTCACAAGTATAATCTCGAATCGGCTCTAAAAAAATCCAATTCAAGTCATTTTATTTCATTTTTTTACTTTAGGAGTTGTGACATTATCCTCTAATAGTCAGAATTTTCATATTAGTCCAATGTCACCCAGAATGACTCAATTGTGAAAAGGGCCTTAGTTGAATTTTCATTAAAATTCATGGGCTGGAGTGCAAATTACCTAACACTTGAGGGATTATTTTGCAAATAACTAAGAAGATTTATGGAGAAATTAGAACGAGAAGGAAGATGGGAGAATAAATGGAGAAAATAAGATTAGAATAGAGAAGGAAGATGGAGAAGAATGATGGAAAAATAAGATGAGAATGAGAAGGGAAGATGGAGATGAAGAAGATAGTGGAGAAATTAGAATGGGAGATGATATGGAGAAGAGAAGATGAAGATGAAGAAGAGTTAGTGGAGAAATTAAAATGTGAGATGGAGATGGAAGGGAAGATTAAGATGAAGAAGAGTTAGTGGAGAAATTAAAATAGGAGATAGAGTTAGTGGGGAAATTAGATGAGAGATAAATGAGTGGGCTATAAAAGAAGGAAGAAGAGAGCTTAGAGGGGGTATTTTTTTTTGAGAGAAAATTTGAAATATTTGAGAGGAATTTTTGGAGATTGAGGAAAATTAGAGAGGGGAAAAAAAAGAAAAAGAGAGAGAGAGAATTCTTTTCCAAAAGAGAGTTTTGAAGATGATGGGAGTTAAAATCTAAGTGTTACCATCACCAATTTCTCTACCGATCAACACAAGTCACGAGTTCATCCTCGTTGTTCAAGCCGCAATCTTAATCCATAAGGTGACACGAGGTCCGAATTCGGCAATCAAATCCGTCAAATTAGGTAACGATCCTAACCATTAAAATCTTCGAGAATATCGTTACCTCAATGGATTGATTTAAATTTCGATTATGTCGTGTCATATTCACATGTCGTATTCGTAATGCAATTTTCTACATTTTTCGATTAAAAGATCTGAATCCCAAATTGCGGCAGATTCTGCCCCATACTTGGTGGTGTAAAGATTTCTTGTATTCCAACTCTTATATTTTGATTTCTGTATTATCAAACCCCAGAATTGGTGAGCGAGCCACCTGCTGGAGGTTCTTTATTTACTGTATTCTATTTTCTGCAATTTAATTTCTGCACTATCAACCGCAGAATGGGAAGGTCAACCCACCCATTGGAGGTTCTTTATTTACTACTTTTACTTTCTGCAATTTAATTTATGTACCCGTTAAATCTCAGAATGGGTAGGCCGAGCCAAGGTCGAACTACATGTTGGATGTTCTTTATTTACTGCATTTGCTTTCTGCAATTTAATTTCTGCACCATCAAACCCCAGAATGGGAAGGCCAACCCACCCATTGGAGGTTCTTTATTTACTGCATTTACTTTCTGCAATTTAATTTCTGTACCATTAAACCCTAGAATAGGAAGCCCAAGCATTCGAAAATAAAAAAAAATGTCATTCATGTGCATTTCATATAGTATAACTCATGCATACTTTGTCATGCCGCATACGTATTCGTATTGTCATTAATTCATGCATATTCATGCAAGACAAAAAAAAATTCAAAAGAAAAATCCCAAAAAGTAGGAAACGGGCCATTTTGACTGGCCAATCCTATTTTTGATGATTTCCCTTTCTAATATTTTTAAAATGATGATTTTGCCCCTTATGGGTAAATTGTCTTGAAAATTTCCAAAAAATTCAGAAAAATTCTTAGAAATTGTGGGAAATAAGGAATGACCACATTCAACTGGTTTGACCTATTTTCACTTCCCGAGCCTTGAAAAATGATCATTTTTCCCTTCTGATCAGTTTGACCCAAACTTTTTCCAACCATCCCAAATGATTTTTCATGAAAAAAAATGGTACCGAAAGGGCGTTAGAGCAATCTAGCGTAACCGAGTCTCCGAACTCATTTTCTCTGATCCGCAAAAATAAATTAGTTCTCCCGCTAATTTATTTAAGTTTCTAATCGATCTACCAAGAACGATTAGTGGTGACTCCAAATTTAAAATCATTTAAACAAAAAACTAAAGTTACGATTCGGTAGGGCTTGGGAGGGTCCACGTTAGGTTAGTTAATCTAATTAACCTGATAATCCGTTCATTCGATTTGAAAATTAAATTTCTTTTGGGTCGCAACAGACTAGCGACTCCGCTGGGGACTTGTTCTTAATTTTTGGAAAAATTTAAGAACCTAGAGGACTTAGGCCAGAAAAATTTCATGAAAATTCATTTGGTTTGACAATTGGTTGGATGCTAACCTTTAGGTGTTAAATGGTTTTGCAGATGGGAGTTATAAGGGGTGGAGTGTTTGATTAACCCCTTTATTTTGCAGGCTTGGTGTTGGAATTGTTTGTTTAATTTCGCACATTTTGAAGTGGTGTTTGCATTTAATTGTTGTGCATGATTAATCGCTTTAGCACTACATCACACTCGTCCCATGGCCGGACCTGGGCCACTAGTTTTAGGATGGTAATGTGATTTGGGTCTAGCGTTCGACGTGAGATTACGTCGAAAGTTAGTTCAGATTCAATCCCGAACCCCTTTTCAAAAATGAGTTTTAAAAGTTAGGTCTCGAGCTTGGTAAAATTACCAATGCGGGGGTCTTAATTTTTAGCTCGAGCAGCCGAAGTGGAAAGGCCCGGCTAATCCTAATTACGTCGTGAGATCACGGCTAATCTTGATTATGTGCGCAAGATTGTCACCTTGCCGTAAGTCTTTCTCAATTTGTGAGCCTTTAGGATAGATAGGCCAAGATTTAAACTCACAATTCATGTGCATGTCTATGTGATTTTCATTTTTCAAGGTAAAAGTAAGTTCTTCAACTCTATCTTGTATTTATTTTTTGGTCGGTCCATGTTAGGTGTCGGTCAAATTTCAAACTTAACATTGTGGTCACTTTTTCAAAACAAGATAAAAATCAAAATTGTGTCCCATTTCTTAAAAAATGAATGCGGAAAAAAAATCCCTTTAGGGAATTTTGTTGGCCAATAAAGAATTTTCTCATGTCTTTCCCACTTCAGTAGAAATGAGATTTTCTTGACAAATTTACCCTTGAAAATTAATTGTGATAAAAGAAGAAATTCTTTCGAGAAATTGGCTAAACGTCAAAGGAATTTATCACATTTTTTCTAAGTTATAAAATCTACAAGAAAATTCTTTCTGAAGAAATTCACCCATGTTTTTCTAAGAAATTTTTCTCTAATTTCTCATAAAATGAAGAGAGAAAATTGGACCAATCTAGGAGTCATGGACCGACCTCTTTTGGATCACATACTCATTATTTTCTCTACTTTTACAGGGAATTATAGGTACCCCAGGTGGGAGCAAATTGGGCTCATTGATGATGATATACCTGGAATAACCTTGAAGAATACAAAAGAATGGGTAATTGCCGACGTCTTATCCCATAACCCTGGGGGCAAGCGAAGAAATTCATTCTCCCGGAGACAGAATCGTGTCAATCAGTGAGCATGTATGGTCTATGTATTTTGATGGGGCTGTAATTTATTTGAATCAAGTATGGGGGCATGCTTAATGTATTGAAGGGGCTTCCTGTATTTTTTTTAGAAAAGCATGGACTGTGTAGTCAAACCCATGAAGTAAGGATGTTAATCCAACCCCGCAACGTCTTTTTGATTAAATCCACCAAAGGCCTGCGTTTTAGCTTCCTCGAGTTCAAATAAGATGGAGGACTCTGGAGGACTAGCGCTCCATTATTGAGCATTACACGTGGGCATTTCCGCCAACACTACAGGCAACCAACACAAACAAGTGGACGCCAAAAGAAATAAAGCATGAGTGAGGTGGGGCAGGCAACAGGTGGCCTGGTTTATTTATTGGCGTACTAATCGAGTGGTCATAGTTGTAATAATTCACGTGACTAGCTCACGGGTCTCAATGTGGCTAGTGGGGTCTGCTGTCGAAAGTTTATTTAATGTTCTCGATATTATCGTCTGAAGCGGCTAATATCAAGAAAAATGTTAAGCCTCGGCATTTCATGTGCCTTGAATCGTTCTATCATGCTATACTGGAGAAGAGATGGCAAGAAAATTAAAGCACAAATATGTGAAGATTTTCCTTAATTCCATTCATCAATGAGTTTTACAATAACTCACTGGAGAGGAAAGTAAAATCAAATTAAGCCCTAATAAGCATCACAAAAGAGCTCAACTGACTCTCCATGAAATTAATGCTTTGCCTACACTCAGCGACCTGGCATTCGAGATCTGCAAGCTTGAAGAATAGGCGGGTACATTTCTCCTTGTGCCTGGCTGCATTAACCTAATGATGTTCAACGGTGAATTTCAAATTCTCGATCAAATCTCTCTCGAAAGCTATATCCGCCCTTTAGATCGTCAAGCCTCTCCTCCAGCCACTTACATCTAAACTTCATCACGATATCACTCGGATCATGCTCAAAGTAAATCTGGTTCAAAGCTAGGTGCTTCACTAGCTTCTCTCTCTCGTGAACCAACAGCGAGACCCGTTTATCAGCAAACTTGACGGCCTTCTTGTACCGGGCTACCGAGTGTTCTGCAAACTCTAGGCATTCAGATCGATCCTGGTAGCGAGCTTTCACAATGCTGGTTAAGGTGACTGTTTCGTAAGTGTTCCGGCAGGCCTCTAGAAAGTTGATGAAGACGTGTGGGAACACCTTGTATTCCCTGTCCAAGTTGGTGCCTTCGATCGAAGAGGCATTTACTTCCCTGAACAGACCGAGGATCTCGGCTTCAACACTCAGATGATGGGCTATATAAATATAGCATCGGCCAAGAAAGTGATAAAGTCTTTCCCATTTGAACGTAACTTCAGCCGGGAAGGTGTGCGTAGGAAGATTGGCCATTATCATTAAATGATAGAGGAGAAAATCAAGGTCGATGAGCAGAATACGAAAGATAAGAAGAGAGAAGTGAAGCAGATAATTGGAATGTGAAGGTGATAATCTGCTTCGAGTTAAATATTGATTTCATAGGGGCAGTCTCTATTAGTCAGATTTTCCTATCTGCCATCCCCTTTTTGTGTCACCTCCGTTGGCTCGAATCCCCGTTAGTCTGCAATCTTGAGCCGAGCGAATCTGAAATCTTTACAAAAAAGTTTGAGGTGATGTCATCGCTTTGAAAAAGAAGAAGGAAAAGATGACCTGAGTGGGAGACAATGCAAACTTTAGCAGAAAAGAAGAGAAGATTTATCTCCATTCGTGGACAGGTAGGAGAGCTCACCGGCAAAATCAACGCTTGAGACAGGCGAAAGAGATAGCGACAGGAGCCCTACCACTATGAGAAGGATGAAAGAAGACAAACCGTGCAAGAGACACGGCAAAAAAGTTGAGAAAGACAGAACTCTCGGGGAAGCGTTGCAACTTTTGAATCCACGCCTAAATTTTAAAAGAGGCATTCTCCTGGTAATCTTCACCCATGCTCAAAAGAGAGTCTTAAAGCATATACGGTTGCTCAGAAAGATTCAGGGAGAGTGAGAATACAAGGAAGAGTAGAAAACCTTGAGGAACCATTAACCAATTGATGATGTCTCAACCCAACACACTTGAGAGCTATCGTTACTTGCTGAATATGGGAGATGAAGAGTTTGAGACCATGTTTGGAATTCAGACCATGGAGCCTAGCCCTTCCGCCAATAACGTCCAAGGTCTCGATAAAGATAGAGACAACAATAACCAAGGTCAAAGGAAACGTCGCCGGCGTCACATCGAGCGTCAGGTTCAAAGGCTTGAAGATTTCTTCACAGGGTGCCCTATGCCAGATAACAGACAAAAAATGAAACTGAGCCAAGAATTAGGGCTAAACCCTATACAAATCAAGTTTTGGTTTCAAAATAGGCGAACCCGAGTAAAGACTCAACATGAGCGCCATGAAGTTGAGTTTCTAAAAGCTGAAGATGAAAAACTCCGAGCAGAGAACAAGAGGTATAAGGAAGCTTTCGACTCCGCCACTTACTCCAACTGCAATAGCCTCCTCACCCTCGATGAAAGGCAGTATCTGAGGATTGAAAATACCCGTTTAATAGGTGAGTTAGATCAGTTCATAACAGGACCATGTTCTGTTGGAGGAAGGTACAAAAAGACCGATCATGGGGTTAGCATTGATGCCTCCCGAGGAAGAGGGGAGGTATCACCACCAAAAGTGGCATTGACGACGAGCTTTCTGCCATGATCAACCAATTCGATGTTGATAAACCACCGGGGCTGTAATATGCGTACGGAGCCTGTATTTCAAAGTCAATGATCACGAGACCTTCAACATGGCCGATGCGTACCTGATCTGGAATGAAGCTAGCTAATCACTAAAGAGCTTGCAAGGAGAACAGAACCGATCCTGAGCGCATACATGTATTTCGTTCCCCTGCGTGGGATATTTCCTGTTTTTATAGATCTCTAGTTTTAATTCAGGAGCAAAAAGTACTAATGTTTCCTTTCTCTTATTTAATGCTTGGAGCCTTTACTGCACCAAACGCGGGATAACATTAATTGCGAGTGAAAATCTACGTAAACTCGAAAGGGTAATTCCGTATCGTTCCAATTTACTCTCAATTGTCCCAGTTTTAAGTTGAACCCCTTCTACTTTCAAGAATCTACAAACTGCCCCAAGAACACAGTCATACCCGAATGCCAAGTCCTCTTGTTGAACGAAACTGGGGGCAAATCAATTCGTGGACATTGCCACTAGATGGACGACTCCAAACAAAGAAAATACGAATAAAAGACCCAGACAATCTTGAAGAAGGGTAATTTTGTATCGTTCCAATTCACCCATGATCGTCTCGAATTCTGAATTACTTTCTTCCGTCTTAATAGGGATTGTAAATTGCCTCGAAAAGAATCGTAACGTGAAATTGCCCAGTGCAAGACCACGTCATCTCAAAGATTAACCCTTAAAAGAGAAACTCCATGGATGCCTACGGCCCCGTGGGCCTGATGGCATGGGGGATGACAGTGGTCCGAGACGTTTCGAGTTCGATTCCCAAGGTTGGGGAATGTTGTAAATGTTGTAAATTAATAATATAATTTTTTGCCTATTGCTTTTTGTTAATGAAGAAACAGGATATCTCGACCGAGGCAATACCATAAGTTAATATACTCTGGGCTTATAATAACCGTTGGCTCTTAATGGTTTAAATTAGCCGAACGAAAGTCAGGAAAGACTCAACTCGAGAGGAGGCTAGTAAGAGGGGCGATGTGCAGCTATTAAAGATGAGAGGGTAAACAGGCATCGTTTCAGGAGGGGGTAGGCCCTTGCGAATATCGGCTTAAGCATGGCCTGTCCTTTTGCCTTTTGAGCAGGTAGATATGTTTATACTAACTATTTAACATGTCGAAGAAAACGGGATGGACGCGCGAAAGGGGGAAAATTATGATCAATGATGCATAATGTTTGCCCCTTGGGGGCTGTTTTCTTCGTACATGTTAAATATGTTGAGTAAAAATAAATCTATTTCGGCATGTCAACAAGTTACATAGGAGGGCATGTTAGCCCGATATTGCAAAGGGTAAACTGGAAACAGATGCTGGTTTACTCCTTACATCTTTAGATGTCCTTGCACTGCCATCTTTACTAGTCTCTCGCGGTTGAGTCTTTCTTGACTGTTTTCTGCCGTTGGATTATTTAACGGCATTAGAGCGGGCTTAGGTTATAGCTTTAGAGTTATTAACTTGTGAGTATTGCTCCGTCGGAGTATGTCTTTCTGTTTCTTTCTACAAAAAGAAATGTGGCTTATGAAAAATTATATTATTAATTTATCAGCATTTGAGCAACATTTTCTGCGCAAAAACGCGTTTGGAATTGAAGCTCGGAATACATGCTCGTGACGCACTGTCATCGCCCTATGCGCGACTCAGGCGCGGCAGCGTGGGGGGCCGTAGACGCATCGCATGGAGGTTCTTTTTTGAGGTTGATCTTTGCTGATGACGTGGTCTTTGGGGGCATGGGCAATTTCACGTCTGATTCTTTTCAAGGCTAATTTACAAATCCCTATTATAGACGGAAGAAAGTACATTTCAGAATTCGAGACAATCATAGAGGTATAATTTCGAATCGATAGCAAAATACCCTTCTTCTAAGATTGGGGCCTGGGTCTTTATTCGTATTCTTGTTTTGAGTCGGTCGCATCTATTTGTTGTTTTTTTTGTGGGCATATGTCGAGCGAGATTGATGTTGCCGCCCAATTTCGTTGGGGGAACAAGGTGGACTGGCATTAGGGTATGACTGTGTTCTGGACAGTTTTGTAGATCATGAGAGTAGACAGGTTATCAACTTAAAACAGAGGCAATTGAGTAGTTAAATTGGAAGGCGGTACGAGATTACTCTTTTCAAGTTTGATGGGCGGATTTTCAGCTCTGCAATTAATATTATCCCTGCGTTTGGTGCAGTAAAGGCTCCAGCAATGTGTTTAAATATGGAGGGGGAGGGGGGGGGGGGGCGGGGGGGGGGAGAATAGGACATTAATAGCTTTTTGGCTCTAAATTAAAGCTAGAGATCTATAAAAATCAGGATAATACTCGCCACACAGGGGAACGAAATACATGTATGCATTCAGGATCGGTTCTTGTAGCTTCCTTGTAGGCTTCTCTAGTGTCCAGCTTAGCTTTCATTCGCAGATCAGGACTAGCCCCGTGATGCAGCTGACTTTGATAAATACAGGCTTCCGTAACGCACTTAGGTCACCGCTGGTGCTTTATGACATTCGGAACATGGTTGATCATGAGGAAAGGGCTCGTGCGTCAATGCGCGGACTTTTGGTGGTGATACTGCGCCGCTCTTCCTCGGGAGGCATCATTGCTAACGCCCATAGGGATGCTGGTCTTTTTGTTAGCGCTTCCTTCCAACAGAACTTTGGTCACACCTGTTATGAACTGATCTTAACTCAGGGCGCGTTATTAAACAGGCATTTTCGATCGTGCTCAGATGACTGCCTTTTGCATCGAGGGTGAGGAGGGCTATTGGCAGTATTGTAGTAGTGTGGCGGAGTCGAAAGTTTTTTTTGTTTCATCAGGAATAGCCGGCTTTGTTCTCTGGGGCTCGTAGGTTGGGCGGGGCAGCTTTAGGAAACATTAACTTCAGTAGGTCGCTCATAGTTGAGTCTTTACTCACGGTTTCGGCCTATTTTGAAACCAAAACTAATTGAATTTGTATAGTTTAGCCTCTATATTCTTGGAGAAATTCGGCTATTCTTTGTCTATCATCTGGCATAGGGGCACCTTGTTGGGTTGTTGAAAATCAGAAGCCTTTGAATCTTTACCTCGATGTACGACGCGACGACGTTTCTCTTTGACGGCTTGGTTATTAATTGTCCTATCTTTAGGACAAGACCTTGGGGACGTTAGTGGTGGATAGTGGGCGGGGCCGGCTCGCATGTCTGCATTCGGGCAAACATGGTCCAACTTCTTCGATCTCCTTATATTGCAGGGCAGTAGGCGTATCCCCAAAAACCCCCCCCTTCGGCTCAGAAGTGGTTGGGTGAGAGCATTCTCATATTGTTAATGGTCCTCATAGTGTTTTCTACTCTTCGTTCTGTATTTCTCACTCTCCTAAATTCTTTGCTAGGCGACTCGTATATGCTTTATAAGACTCTCTTCTGAGCATGGGTGAAGGATTTACGGCAGGAAATGTCTCTTTCAATTTAGTGCGTGATTCAAAGTTTCATCGCGTTGGGTTGGTTGGGGGGGTGTGTTTTTGTTTGTTTTGGGGGGGGCTTAAATTCCCCGAGAATTTGTTTTTCTCAACTTTTTTGGCTCGTGGTCTCTTGCACGGTTTGTTCCTTCTTTCTATCCTGCTCATATAGTGGTAGGGCTCCTGTCCTTATGCCTCTTTCGCCTATCTCAGCGTTGATTTTGGCCAGTGAGGCTCTCCCACCTATCGCTACGAATGGAGACAATCTTCGCGGCTTCTTTTCTGCTATAAGTTTGCATTATCTCTCCACTCAGGTCATCTTTTTGCCATTCTTCTTTTTCGAAAGCGGTGGACGTCACACCAATGCAAAACTTTTTAGCGATCAGATTTGCTAGATTCATCTTTTCGGGCTCGAGATTGCAAGACTAATGTGAATTCCGAAGCGTCGAACGTAGGTGCCAAAAGGGGACGGCAGTATTAGGAATAATTTGTACTAATAGAACTAGCCCCTTATGAAATCCAATATTAAACTCGAAAAGGGGCTAGATTATCACGTCTCGGGCATTCCGTATATTTTGTCTGCTTCACTTCATCTCTTCTTATGATTTACGTATTCTGCTCTCATCCTCCTTGCTTTTCTGCCTCTTATCATTTAATGATTTAGTGGCTATCTTCGCTTACGCACATGCTTCCGGGCTAGGCTGAAGTTACGTTCAAAATGGGAGGATTTGTATTCACTTTCTGGCTGCGAGGGGCTAGATATTTGTGATATGGCCTGGCATTGCATCTCGAGTGTTGAAGCGGCTAAGATCCTCGTTCTGTTCAGGGAAGTAAATGCTCTCTTCAATCGAAGGCAGGTCCTTACTTGACAGGAGATATGACAACGGCGTTGCTACACAGCGTCAGCATTCTAACTTTCTGGAGGCTTGCGCGAAGGGCTTAGCTTAGCAAAACAGTTCACGCTTAACGGCCTGCATGGCGTAAAAGCTCGCTGTAACTAGAGATCGATCTGAATGCCTAGTAGTTTTACAGTAACGATGTCTTGGTAGGGGGGGCCCGTGTTAGGCAAGAAGGCCGTTAAGATCTGTTGATGAACGGGTCTCGCTGTTGGTTCAGCAGAGAGAGAGAAGCTGGTGGAGGCTAGCGTTCTAGCTTTGAACCAGACTTACGGGGGGGGAGCATGATCCGAGTGATATCGTGATGAATTTAGTATGTAAGTGGGGCTAGTGGTGAGAGAAGTAGGCTGTGACGATCTATAACTAGCAGGATATAAACTTTTCAGAGTAGAGATTTAATCGTAGAATTTGAATTCGACCGTTGGTAAGCATCAGGAGGTGAATGGGGGCAGGCCAGGCAGCAAGATAGAAATGTACCTGCGTCTGTTCTTGCAGCTTGTAGATTCTCGAATCCGCGAGGTCTCCCTCAAACCGCCCCCAAATGCCCCACCCCCCAAAACAAACCAAACTTCATCAAAACACCCCCCCCCCCCCCCCCCCCGCTGCAGTGTAGGCAGAGGCATTAATTTCATGGAGAGTCAGTTGAGCGCTTTTTGATGGGCTTGATAGGGCTGCAGAATTTGATTTTACTTTTCCTTCCTTAGTGAGTTGATTGTAAAACTGCGTTGATGAAGGAATTAAGGGGAAATCTTCACATGTTTGTGCTTAATTTTCTTGCATGCTGCTTCTCCTCATATAACATTGATAGTAACAGTTGCAAGGGGCACATGAAATGCCGAGTCTTAACATTTTTCTTGATATTAGTCCGCTTCAGACGATAATGATGTCTGAGAACATTAAATAAAGCTTTACACGCGGTTACGCCCAGCTAGGGCCAGCATGAGACGGCGCGTGAGGCTAGTCACAGGTTTTTGAATTATTATGGAGATGATGACCACTCTGTATTAGTGCGGCCAATAATAAACAATGGGGCGCACTGTGTGCGTGCCCCACCTCACTCATGCTTTATTTCTTTTGGGTGCGTCCAGCTGTTTGTGTTGGATGCCTGTAGTGCTAGGCGGAAATGGTCCCCTTAACGTGTAATGGTGCTCAATAATGGAGCGCTGGTTCGGCTCGCATAGGTGTGGGAGAAGGAGGGGTAGTCGCGTCCATGTTATTTTGCACCTCGAGGAACTATATAACGCAAGGGGCCTTTGGTGGTTTAATCAAATAATACGTTGCGGGGTTGGATTAACATCGCTTGCCTTCTTGGGTTCTGACTACAGCGAGATTCTCAGTATGGGCTTTTGCTTCTAAAATACTAGGAATCCCCTCCCCCCGCCGCCCCACCCCCGCCGGCCTCCTTCATATACATTTAAGCATAGCCCGCCATACTGTATTCAATAATTTACTTAGGCCGCCATTCAAAATCATTAGTGTACGGCATACGTGGCTTCCTGTATTGATCACGTCTGTCGCCGAGAGATGAATTCTTGCGCTTGCCCCGGTTATGGGATACGACGTCGGCATTACCTCATTCTTTTGTATTCTTCTCGGTTTATTACGCCAGGTATATCATCATTACTGAGCCCAATTTGCTTCCGGGCTTCCCCCCCATCCTGGGGTACTCTTTGATTCTCTGCAAAGTAGAGAAAATTAATAGTTAGTATGTGATCGCACAGAGGTCGGTCATGACTTCGCTATGATTAGTTCCAATTTTGTCTTTTCCATTTTATGAGAAATTAGGAGAAATTTTCTAGTAAAGACATGGTGTAATTTGCTTTAGAAGAATTTTCTTTGGTAGATTTATAACTTAGAAAAAATGTGATAAATTCCTTTGACGGGGCTTAGCACATTTCTCAAAGAATTTCTTCATTTGATCGATACTTGAATTTTTTATAGGTTAAATTTGTCAGTAAGATCTGCATTTCTATTGAAAGTGGGGAAAGGTACGTGTACAAAATTCTTTATTGGTCCTAACAATTTCTCCTAAAGGGATTTTTTTCCGCATTTATTTTTTAAGAATGGGACACTCAATTTGATTTTTTATGTTGTTTTGAAAAAAAAAAAAATGACCACATGTTGTCATAGTTTTGAAGATTTGACCGACACCTACCATGGACGCGACGTCTAAAAAATACAATACAAGATAGAGTTGAAGATACTTACCTATTTATTACCTTTGAAAAAATGAAAATCACATAGCACATGCACATGAATTGTAGTTTAAATCTTGCCATATCTGATTCCTAATAGGGCGTCACATATTGAGAAAGATTTAGGCGGCTAAGGTGACAATGCTTGTGCTACCTAATCAGATTAGCTATGATCTCTACGTACGTAATTAAGATTAGCATGGGGGGGGGGGAGGGGGGGGACCTTTGCTGCACTTCGGCTGGGCATCGAGCATAAAATTATAGACCCTTCGGCTTTGGTAATATTACCTAAGGCATCTTGAGGCATTGAACTTTTATATAAACTGCATTTTGGAAAAAGGGGTTCGGGATGATCTATGGGGGGGGGAGGGGAAGGGGGGAGGGAAGAGGAGGGGACTAACTTTCGACGTAATCTGCTATCGCCGAACGGGCTAGAGGCGCTTTAAATCAACGATTACCATCCTAAACTTTAGTGCGGCAAAAAAAAGGTTCCGGCCATGGAACGTGTGTGATTGTTGGGGCTAAAGCTAATTAATCTATGGCCAGCAACAATTAAATGCTAAACACCGGCTTCAAAATATGTGTGAATTAATACAAACATATTCAACGACGCGAAGCGCTGGGCTAAGTAAAGTGTTTAGTCAAACATTCTGCGCACTCCTCTTATAGACTCGCCATTTACAAAATCTATTTATAGCACCTAAATCAGATTAGGTGCATCTAACAATTGTGCAAACTGCAGAGATGGAGATTTTCATGATTATTTTTCTGTGCCATAGAGTGCGCTCTAGTTCTTAATTTCCAAAAATTAAGACAAGTCCCAGGGGGCTGGAAGTCGGCTAGTCTGTCGCTAATCTAAAAAAAAAACTACAAAAAATATTTCAAGAGAAAAGACAATAAAACATAAGAAAAAAAAAAAAAAAAAATAAAAAAAAAATAAAAAATTTCTTAATTTTTTTAAGAAAAAATAAAAATAAAAAAAATAAAAAAAAAAAAAAATAAAATCCAAAGAGTTCAAAAGAAAAAATTATTTATTTAAAAAAAGGGGGGGGAAAAATTCCAATTTAGAAAACAAAAAAAATACAAAAAATTAAAAAAAAAGGGTAACGAAAAAGCAATAATTATTGTGAAAAAAAAAAAAAAAAAAATAAATCTATATAAAATCCTTAAAAACAAATAATAAAAAATTCTCTTCGTAAAAAAAAGCAATTTTTATGTTAAAATAAAAAAAAAAATTTCTAAAAGAAAAAAAAATCGAAAAAGTTAAAATGAATAAAAAAAAAAAAATCCCGAAAATAAAATATATCTAATAAAAAAAAATAAAAAAAAAAAAAAATATTGCTTCTAAAAGAACAAAAAAAAAGGGGGGGGGGGGGAAAAAATCCATGAATTAAAATGCTAAATAAAAAAAAAAATACATTTTTTATAAAATAAACAAAAAAAAAATAAAAAAAAAAAAAAAAAAAAAGTAATAAAAAAGATCCGAAAGATAACTTTTATTTTCCAATCGGATTGAAGCGGATTATGCAGGTTGGAGTTTAGTATTTAACTTAACCTAGCGCGAACCCTCCCTAAGTCCCTACTGAGATCGGCGTAAGTTTAGAAAGTTTTTGTTTTTAAATTGGGGATTTTAAATTTGGTAGTCAGCGCACTTAATCGTTCTTGGTATGGTTCAATTAGTAACGCTAAATTAAATTAGCGGAAGACTAATTTATTTTTGCGGACGCAAATGAGGAAATAGTTGCGGGGGACTCAGTTACGCTGTAGATTACTCTTAATCGGCCCATTCAGATAATCATTTTTTTTTCTATGAAATATCATTGGATGGTTGGGTAGAAAGTTTGGGTCATAACTGCTATCAAAGGGTAAATAATGATCTTTTTCCAGGCTCACGGGGAAGTGAAAAGTAGGTCTAAGCCAGTTGAATGTAGGTTCATTGCCTTATTTCTCCTACTGAATTTCTAAGAATTTTCTGAATTTTTTGGAATTTTTCAGAGCTAATGTTACCCATAAGGGGTAAAATTCTCATTTTGAAAATATTAGTAGAATGGGTAAATCATTAAAGAATAGTGATTGAGGCAGTTAAAATGGGTGCCAATTTCCTAGTTTTGGGGATTTTTCTTTGAAAAAAAAAAAAAATTTTTTTTTATCTTCTTGAATAGATGCATGAATTAATGACAATGAGCACGAGTGGACTATGTGGGCATTAATGGGGCAAAGTATGCATGAGCTATACTAATGAAATGTCATCATGTAATGTACATTTTTTTTTAATTTTTCGAATGCTTCGGTGCTCCTATTCTACGGGTTTAATGGGCAAAAAAAAATTTATATTGCTAGTAATGTAAGGCAGTTAAATAAAGAACCTCCAATGGGTGGGTCGGCGCTTCCCATAATCTGGGGTTTGATGTGGCATGAAATTAAATTGGCAAGAAGGCAAAGGTAGTAAATAAAGAACCTCCAACCATGTAGTTTCGACGCTTGAAGGCTCGGGCCTAACACATTCTTGAGATTTAGACGTAGCTAAAAATTAAATTGCAGAAAGTGAAAGGGTGAGTAAATAAAGTAAGCCTCGCTATGGGTGGGTTGGCTTCTCGATTCTGGCGGTTTTGATATGTGGGCTAGAAGTTAGATTATATAGTAATAAAGAACCTGCGCTGTAGCAGGTATGCTCGCTCATCAATTCTAGGGGGTTGATATAAGAAATCGAAAATATAAGAGTTGATATCATTCAGCAAGAGATCATTTTAGCGAACCTAGCGGCTAAGTATGGGGCTAGAATCTACGCGAATTGGAATTGCGGATCTTTTAAGCAAAAAATGGCAGAATATTGGGCATACAAAAAAAAAAAAAAATTAATAAAATAAACGACTGTGATATTGGACAACGAATATCGAAATTTAAATCAATCCATTGAGATAACGATATTCTCTGAAAGATTTAATGGTTAGAGGATCGTTGATCTATTAGACGGATTTGATGTGCTGAATTCGGACTCTGGCGTGTCACGCTTATTGATTAAAGATTGCGCTTGAGACAACCAGAGGATGAACATCGTGACTTGTGTTGATGCGTGTTTGCAATGGTTAGAGGAAAGGAGAAGCATTGGTGTATAGTATCCCCCAAGCACTTAGATTTTTTTAACTCCCATCATTCTTCATAACTGCTCTTTTGGAAAGAATTCTCTCTCTCTCTGGGGCTTGGGGTTTGCGCGGGTCTCTCTAATTTTTGCCTCAATTGCTGCCAAAAGTCCTAGAATATTTAAATTTGTCTCTCCCAAAAAAAATAGCTGCCCTCTTAAGGCTCTGCTTCTTCCTCTTTTCTAGCCGCACTCATTTATCTCTTCATCTAATTTCCCCACTAACTCTTATCGTCCACTTATTGTTAATTTCTCGCACTAACTGCTCTTGGGCATCTTAATCTTCCTTTTCCACAGAACTCTCGACATTCTAAGGGATCTTGCACTAACTCTTTCTTCATCTTCATCTTCTCTTCTGCTCATATCTATCTCCCATTCTAAGGGATCCCCTAACTCTCTCTTCATGCTCGCATCTTCCCTGCTTCTATTCTCATGCTTATTTTCTCCATCTATTCTTCCTCGCATCTTTCCCTTGCTCTATTGGCTAATGCTTATTTTTCTTCGCCTATTGTATTCTTCTCCATTCTGGCTCTTGCTCTGTTCTAATTTCTCATCTAATCTTCTTTTAGTTAATTTGCTCAAATTAATCCCTCAGTGTTAGGGTATTTGCACTCCTATGCCCATGAGATTTTAATGCAAAATTCCACTATAGGCCCTTATTAGCTAAAATTGAGTCATTCGGTTGTAGGGAAAAAAATAATTGGACTAGTATGAAAATTTCTGACTATTTAGAGGTGATAATGTCAAAAACAATCTCGCTAAAAGTTAAATTAATGAAAGATAAAGATTACTTGAATTGGATTTTTTTAGTAGCGATTCGAGATTACTACTTGTGAAGGAACATATGCCGCCGAGTTGTTTTTGTTTTTGGGGGTTGTGTATTTTTGATTTGTGAGCGGTCGACGATGAAAAAGGAATTAAAAAATTGACTATTT
>JAGVVM010023838.1:0-13133 GCA_019149425.1 Psidium friedrichsthalianum | reverse complement strand
GGGTGAGAGAAGTGTGACTGGGACCAGGAATTAGTCCAACAGTCAGCTGGAAACGGTACGAGTGATTAGAGGACAGTGATTAAAAACAGCGCAGAGGCCGCCCGAAAAAGCCTATGGCAGATAAACGACGCAAGCTATTGGTATTCCAGGTGAGACCACGTGTTCTTAAAGATATCCGCCGGAGCGTAGACATCTCGATTTGGGGAAAAAGGGGTAAATTGAGACCCGAAGATTCGGTTCGGTGCCAATTCGAGATCTTGAAGGGTCGGAGGGAGTAGATTATCGGCTTGCTCCTTGCCATCGAACCTGTCTGAAGTGCACGATGTCTTTCATGTACGATGTGAGAAAGTAGAAACAGACCTGGGCATTATCCTCGGACATAAGCTTATAGATGTGGACGATAAAGTGTCCTACGAGCAGGAGACAGTTAGACTCGGGACAGACGAGAAACAAGTTCTAAGAACACAAAGACAGTTCTTCCTGGTTAAAGTCATTGGGAAACATCATGGTACGCGAAAGAGCGACCTTGGGGAAATGAAGATGGAAATCAAGACTCAAGTACTCCCGTAGCCTGTTTGATAATGTGTAAAATATGGTCAGTTGTATATTCCTCCTCCTTCACCTTTGCGAGGACGAAACTTTTCTTAGGAGGAAGCATGTGAACTGTCACCACGGTGATTTCACGATCCCTTTTTCTAGATATCTAAATAGATAGGATCATATATTTACATGCCTCTGCACTCAGCCGAATCTCAGACGGATTGATGTAACCACGTATGATGGACTGAACCAAAAAGGGTGTAGTGCCAAGGGCTACGGAGAACTTAGACCAAGTACATGAACACGTGACGTGATACGCGATCTTCTTAATCGCACGCCCGTTTATGTTGTCCTGAGCATTTGCTAAAGTCACAGTCAATGAATGTGGCACGAAACGAATTTCGATTTAGGGCAGTCAAGGTCTTAGGCTCTTGCAATAAATGATGTGAGACATCGAAGAACTTCTAGAGCATTGGAATTAACGCGACCGCGCGAAGGAGGCGATAAGTGAAAATGACTATTTTTCGCCCGCGGCTAGCTCTCAATCCTAAAAATTAATCCGTGAGTTTTAGCGCGAAGACATTAGATTTAAGATCGTCTAGTCGTCGGCTCGTTTTGACTGTTAAACTTGCAATTTCAAAAAATTCACTCTATGCGGTACGAGTCGACGTCCCGTTTCTTGCGCAAATAAAATTAACTCAAGAAATTTCCTACGCCACCACTTGTCCTAATCCAATTGGCTATCACATTGCACTGGCTGGCACCATGGCCCCACCCTTGGGAAACACAGTATCTCCTCATTGGATGAAATTGACTTTTTCTTCAAGCTTGTTGGGTAAGCCTCCCTTGGATTGCAAGCCAAGCTTTGGCCAACCATGGAGTCCCTCTCTCCCTCTCTGGAGCCAATCCAGCGTGGAGAACTTTGCTCCCTCTATCTTTCCACTTCTCACGCGTAAAATCCATATCTCTCTCATCTCGGCCAATTGAAAATGCCAACTTCTAATCGGCCGGCCGGGGAAATTCGACTGTGGCTTTCGGATTTCGGGTATGTCGTAGTTTAACGTCTCGAATCAGCTACAACTTGAATCGCTTGACCGACCATTGTATGGATTTCCATCAAGCATTTTCATTTCATGTCGACGAATTCGTCTTCAATTTCTAGATTTCTATTTTTGATTCCCGTGATCCATGGGGATTGAATAACAGTTGCACATATCTGCTGTTAATAGAGACGAGATATCCCTAAAATAAAGTTGATTTCCATGAGTAATGCAAGTAGTGAGTACAGTTACTCTGGGTCTTCCCTGTCCTTAGCTGGTAAATTTGCATTGATAATTGTGTTATGACTTGCCTAAGATTGCGTGGTCGCAAGATTGATTTATGTCATGCTTGTATGGAAGCATTTGAGATGCCTTGAATGAGCCCGTTGAATCGTTTAGCACGACATATAAGTTCGTTAAGTCACTTGAGTTGAGATAGATTTTGTGCCCCGCCATGAGACTGGCTCGGAAGTGTGGTAATAAGGGTCGAGAATGGCTTGACCAGTGAGACTGTGCTCGAGAACAGGCGGTGTCGTAGTTCCGGCTTGCAATTGCTCTGCTCGCTGAGTGGCGTCTGAACGTGCACGGTACGGGGTAGCTGAGAGATAAGGTGCTAGTCTGTGAACGCTTTATACGTAGACTCGAGGCATGGCCTGTGGCCCTTTATGCGCGAGCGCGAGAACTGTTGAGATGAGAATAAATTGTTATGACTCTGAAATAGCATACTAATGCGGGTCATGGAGACTTAGATTCGACTTTGAACTGCGTGAATCCAATTGACTATATTGAATGAGTATGATGTAGTATGATCTATCTATTCGTGTGTGCTTGTTTGATCTAATTTACATATACACGTCCCTCTATTTTATCAGTATGTTTACTCACTGAGTCATTAGACTCATTTTGCGGCTGATCGCCTTTCAGATCCACAGCCCTAGCAATGGAGAATCTAGGAGTTCTTTTTGGGTACCAGAAAGAGATAAGAGATGTGAGTCGACTTATCGGGCCTCTGATAACACTGTATATAAGCGTGTGGAGTGTAAAGTCTGGGTAGATGAGGGTGGAGAGTATTTAGTGCCTTTGAAGTTTGAGGCCTGGTTCCATAGGCAAGGAACTATTTTTTCAGAGGACCATTACTGGTATGAATATTGATGTAGAGCTAGAGAAGAAATGGGTTAGTTCACTCCAGTGACCTTTGGCAGAGAGGTTATCGCCGGGAGCCATGCAGGAGGACCCTGCTGAGTATTGCCGATGGAGATTGATGGACATGAGGAGGATCCTTAAATATGGGAGCAACTGGCTGCTGAGGCCTGAGTTTGTGTGAACCTGAGGAGTCTGACCCTAAGGAGCTGCCGTCCTCGGAGGATAGCGAGCTGAGTCGGACTAGGGTTGGGGGGTTGGTTGTTAGTTTTTGGGGTATGGTACTTGAGCCCCATTTTTTAGTGTGCCACTGTTATGGGCTGTTTCTCTTTGGTAGCCAGTTCTATGGTTTGGCCATGTGATTTAATCTATGTAACTGTGTGTGAATATTGTATATAATAGTCATGTATATAAAATAGGTTGTAAATTTAAACTTTGAATTGGCTACTGTCGATCTATCAATCTACCGCATGTAATGTTTTGTCGGGAGTTGAGTAGACTCCTGGCTCGCGTTCGTTAAGCCGTCGTTTGGCAGCGATGTTTTCCTAGGTGATCGCAAGGGTCTGTTGGGCCATTCAACAAAGCTCGCGGATCGGAGTCTTGTCGCGTGGTCGCTCGGAGAGGGGCGGGGCGTGACAAGTTCCAGGCTAGGCTCGTAGCCAATGGGTTATCTCAGGTCGAGGGGGTTGACTACGACGAGATATTTTCACCTGTAGCGAAATTAACCTCAATACGATTTGTTCTGTCTGTAGAGTGCATATGATCTTGAGGAGGAACATGATGTGATATAAAGACGGCTTTCCTTCATGGGGACTTGGAGGAGGAATTTATATGAGGCAACCGCAAGGCTTTGAAGCAAAAGGAAAAGAAATCTGGTATGTAAGTAAAAAAAATCATTATATGGGCTAAAACAGTCACCAAGGATGTGGTATCCAAAATTTGACACGTACATGCTCTAGCTTAGATTTGTGTGCGGTCAAATTCTGACCACTGTGTTTATGTGGAAAAGAACGGGCAATCAGTTTGTTATTCTTATATTATACATTGACGATATGTTGTTAATTGGGAATAACATGAAAATGGTGAAAATCGTGTGAAGAATTTGTTGTCCAAGAAGTTTGATATGAATGACTTGGGGCCTGCAAATTTTATTTTGGGCATGCAGATTACAAGGGAACGGAGAACCGGAAGCTATGGCTAGGCAGGAGAAATACATAAAAGAGATATTGAAGAAAATTCAACATGATGGACTGCAAGCCTGTTGGTACCCCTATGTCTTCAGGGACCAAGTAATCTATGGAACAGTGTCCTAAACAGATGACGAGGTTTGAGGAGATGGCCCGAGTTCCATACGCAGTGCAATGGGTAGTTTGATGTATGCTATGGTATGCACGTGTCCAGATATAACCCATGCATGGGGTCCTAAGTCGATATATGGTCCAACCCGAGTAGCAGAACATTGGAACGTGATCAAGGGAGTCTTCAGGTATCTTCGTGGAACTTATAACCTCTCTTTCTGTTTTGAAAGTACAGGGAATGGAAACATGCTTGATATCGGCCACGTAGATGCTGATTGGGGTGAGATATTGATAGTAGACGGTCCACTAGCGAATATGTTTTTACATTGTTCGGTGCTGCATTGAGTTGGATGAGTAAGAGGCAAAGTTGGGTAGCGCTTCTTCTACACAGGCTGAATATATGGCTCTTACTCATGCAGGGGTTCGAGGGTAGCGCCCCCGACACGGGTGCCCCCTGCCCATCAGCGAGCGGGGCTTCTCGGGGGCAGCGCTCTCGACGGGGGTTCCGCTCGCCCGTCAGCGGGCGGGGGCATGGGGGCCACGCCCCCGAAACCTCAATGGGTTTTTCTCGTTTCTGAATCATTGTAACGAGTTTGGCGGCTGTAAACGAAAACATAGTGAAATCTCTTGCAGGACGTAGCCCTAATCTTGGGGTGAACCTTGGTAATCCGTGGCATCATTCTTCTTCTTCTTATCGTGATTGTTCTGATACTCTGTCGCGAACAAAAACCCATCAAAAGTCATGTAATTCCATCGGCCCATAATGCAGTGTTACCATCTGCTCATTGTGAGTCTCATTCAATCATCTGAAACTCTTAGTAAATATCCCATCTAAACCATCAAAGTCTGACACAATTCAAGCTTATGGTCTTTCGACATTGAGCCTTAGCAATTTCGTACCCACAATATGTTTCTCATGGCTAACCCCCAGAATTCCTGATTCAAGTCCAGCGACATATCGTCGTCACGATTCGTTATACCCTTTCATTTCATGTCAATACTTACACCTCAGGTTTTTCAAACCTATCAAAAGCCATTATGACTCGAGGTCACTTGCTGGTGTTTTAATCCATGTACTCTACTTCTTGTCATTATTTAATTCACCTCAAGTCATCCTTGGAGAATTCGACCAGCTTTACGTCCCATTATTTCTCATTCATCTTTTTCAAGAGTTTCTCTATATTCATTGAGGTTACTATTAAAATTCTGACCTAAATCATCAATGCCCCCCATGCTAATCAATACTTAGGATCCGCTGTCGTCAAATGCCATAATCCTGTATCACAAACGTCACAGCGGCTATCCATCAAGTTCTCACAATTCAAGCCTAAACTTTTATCTTCAAGTTCATCGTCTAGTTTTATCTCTTGATCACTAAGTTACCTCCTCAAGTTGGGTATTGACAATTCAAGATCACTATTATACAATTACCACTAGTCCTTCATTAATATCGAATTTAAAAGCCTCAAGTATAACCGCCCATCTGAATCCATGCCTAAGATTTCTTAGCCTTCGCTACTTCCTTATGACCTAACTATACTTTTGCTACGGCCATCAGCCAACTCTAGCAATTAAGACACCGAACATGATTTCAGGTTTAAGCCTATGGAATCCACAGATGCCTGTCTTTTCATGATCCACATCGCCTTCACCAGTCCAATTCATCGCCAGGCTCTCTTTGCAACCAATTCCCGTCAATTTGATATAATCAAAGTTGTCCAGAGGCTGTGATTCGCTAGCCAGCCATTCCAATAATGACATCAAAATCAAACATAGGCAAAACTGTCAAGTCTATCAATTCTCTCTACAAACCCATACCACTCGCATGTGAAACAATGAAACAGGTAATCACAATACCTTTCAATGGGGTCACCACATCCAAAACGCTTCTAAAGGTTTCACACCAACACTAGCCAACTTCACATTTGTTCAAATATAAACGAATGCAATGCTCTAGTCACACTTGGGTAAGAACCTCTAGCAGGCCTCCTTCCACACTTGCGGCAGGCTATATTGGGGAGAATAGCTTTGTTTCCTTAAATTTCCTCAAACATGAAAGGACAAACCTCAGATTATCAATCTACATCGGTCTCTTCCTAAAATTCTACTATCTTGGTCAGGCACAAACCGCGATCCAAATACGGCGGCCCTTTCCATCTCTCACGCCCTCTCATAATTCATTCCACAATCTCTTAAACCAGTCGGGATCAACTGACTACAGAGTTCTGGCTTCAGCCATCCCGGAACCTCCTAACCTTATCTCAGGGATTTTCTATCATCCCTTTGGAAAATTTTGACAACCCTGGAAGTTTGACTTCACACTGTTCCATGGTCATCTAACCTCGCTTGAGTAGCCTTTTGCCAATGAGAAATACTTCTTATTGAATGCCTCATAGAAGGCCATCCAATTATATATTACTCATTTAATGAATACACTCCCTTGAGTAGCCTTTTGCCAATCACTGGTTGTACCCTACATCTAGTACACTAGCAATGATACTTTATCTTCCTTTATGTATCCCAATAAGGTAAAAACCTTTTTCCTAATTCCTCAATCCTTGGGACGCCTCCTCAGGTCCTCCACCTCTATTGAACTTTGGCGGTTTTAGTTTCGAAATTGCTCGACTACCTAATGCATCTGTCGAGCTCCGTTTCCACCTCTCACATTCACATTCATTGCAACCACTGCTGCCTCAGCAGTCTAGACAAGCTCGGCAGCTCTTCCTCGAGCTTGTCTGCCTATCAGACTCTCAATTTCCTCTAGGACTCTCATAACTCCTTCCATTCAAGGATTCCTGGTAGCCCTTTAACCTCAGCGGTTCGGGCAACTTTCAGGCCCTCAGCAACTTTCGGGCCCTCAGCAACTCTAGTTTATACATCAGTACTTCAACACCTCTTTCTCTTCCCCTCTACCGCTCATGCTTCTAAATTTTTTCACAACACCTACTATAATCCCATCATGGAACTAGACTCAATCCAAAACGCAAGCTTACTAATCCTAGTAACAGGTCGAGTAGTTATATATCAATAGCAAACACAGGCTCACTAGTACCGTCATTTCACTGAATAACCACTTATGACAAATGCTATCATGCAAAAACATCTCTTATCCAAATCAAAGCTCATATTCTCTCTGTCCATCTACCCAATATCCATCGTCCTTATCACTCCAAGCCTCAAATCCTTATTGGATCGAGCTAACCTAGCTTTGATACCAAAACTGATCATGTCACACCCCGAACCCCACGAGCCGCGCGACATCCTTGTCATACCTGTACGGTCGAATGGTCGACAATTACGACGGCCCAGGAAACTCGTCGTAGACCAAACGACGTCAGAGTTCCTGCTACAACGGAAACAAATTCCTCCCAACAAATATATAGGAACGAGGTAGAGAGAGAGACAGTATAGATAATTGCAACAAACCACTCTTTATATTATATGCCTTTTTATTCAACTGTCATCATATACACAGTTCAAAGCTCTTGTCGCCTCATTACAACCCATTGCTCGACCTTTACAACAAAGACTCTAGGTCGGCAAGGTTCTCAGCTCCTATTGCGAGCAAACCACACAAATTTCTACGAAGGGCTTCTGCTCCACCCCACTCATCATTTTCCATCACACTATATGGTCCAGGAAGGATTAGTCTCTGGATCAATTTTCCTTCTGGTTCCCCTGCCTGTCACGACCCGAAAAAATTATTAAATTCAAAATCGGGAGAACGGATTATCAGGTTATTGACTGGATTAACCTAATACGGACCTCCCAAGCCCTACCGAATCGCACTTGGGTTTGGTTTAGATGATTTAAATTTGAAGTCGCCACTAATCGTTTTTTGGTAGATCGATTAGAACCTAAGTAATCTAGCGAGAGAACTAAATTACTTTTACGAACCAGAGATTACGCGTTCGGGGACTTGATTACACTAGTTGATTAAAACTAATGCCCTTTCGGTACTTAATTTCATGAATATCCTATTTTGCAAACTCAAGCTTGGTTAATCCTAAGGCTCTAATGAGATGTTCTTTTTGTGTGTTCACTTTTTAAATGGAATGCATGGACATATGAATATAGCATACAAATATGACGTACTGATATGACATGCGTATGCAAAGACGTATAAATACGACATACATATACAAACATATGGATACGATATACGAATACAAATACGTACATGACATGTAAGTGACATACGTACGTGACATGCATATGAATACAACATGTATACGGGAATAGACGAATACGAATACGTACATGATATGCAGGTACAAAGATGTACGAATACGATATGCGCATACATAAACATACGTATGTAACATACGTACATACACCATACAAATACGTGACATATATATGTGACACATAGTGATATGCGTATGTAAATACATACGTTTCGATTTTGCCCATGAAGGGCAAAGTCGTCATTTTGAAAATATCAGGATTGGCCCATCTCCTGATTTTTGGGATTTTTGAAGACAATTTGTCTATGAGGGGATAGAACCCTCATTTTCGAAAAGAGGGGATAGAACCCTCATTTTTTTTTGAAATTTTTTGTTTTTCTGAATGAATATGGATGACATATCAGAATGTGCATGAGCTATACTATATGAAATGCAAATGAATGACATTTTTTTTTGTATTTTCAATTTTGGATATATTATAAAAGAATGCAAAATCACCCAAAGCAAAAGATGTGAAAGAGAGCAGGTAAAGTAAAATTACCCTAAGGACAGTAAAATAAAACCCGCAACTCGTCGGGCGAATAATTACAGACCAATTAAATAAACCCGAGACATGATCGGGAATACAACGAAAATGACCGGAATGGACATCAGTCGACCGCCACGGTTGGGCCGCACGGATCTAGAATACATCAGTCGGACCGGAATGGACATCGGTCATCCTCCAGGGTGAATTGAGTCTAATTAATGTAAGTATGCAATAAACGGAGCTTTTGAAGAAAAAAATAAAAAAAATGCTATTTTTTTTTTTATTTTTTCTTACTTTTTATTTTTAAATGAATTTTTTGAATTTTTTTTTGATTTTTTTTTGAAATGATGATCAGGCGGACCGAACATAGTCGACGAAAAATCAATCAGAAATAATCGAAAAATTTACTCGAAATCGAAAAATTATCCCACTTTTCGGAAAAAAAAAAATTTACGAAAAAGTTGATTACGAGGGGGTTTTCTCGGGTAATTATCTCAATGATCAAATACAATCATAAGAAACGGCTATACCACGTGAAACTAGGTATATCCTGGTTTCCAAAATGCTCTACGGTTCAGGAAATGATTAATCGAGCGAGTCGTAACGTCATTAAAAAGACAGCCATTTGCAGACGTAAATTCGAATCTCCAGAAAACAGTTTATGGGGACATGTTTGGGAGCGATTATCTTAACACATGAAAAGATTTTGAGAAACCAATTGCACCTCATGAAACTAGGTATAACAAGGTTTCTAAAAATTTTACGGTTTGGAAAACGGACACCGAGTGCACCAGAACACTCCTGAAAAAGACACCCTCGCACAGTCCAAAACCTTGGAAATTTTTCAACTCAGTTTTCAGTTCAATGAAGCGTCTTTCAAATCCCATAATTTCAAGATATAGAGACAACCAAAACGAAAACCAAGCATCAATATGAAGTACTACATACAGAGAGTATATTCGACCAAGAAACACCTCAAAAGGACGAGTAACAATTGAGAAATATGACCATAAACATGCCTAGTTGGACTGATCCTAACACTTAAAAGATTTTTAATCTCGAACCAGACTAACTAGGAAACTTTGAGGGGCCATAACTCACACCGCAATCGGAACTAGCAGGCAAACCATATATCGTTGCGAAGAGCTACGCACCATGAACAAAATGAAATAATAATGAACCTCATAGCATGTCATACGAGAGGAGAAAAACAATCGCAAATAGCCTACTCACACAGGTTCCAACACCTAGAAAAATTTTGCTTCAGATTTCTCAATAAAACTGAGCGACTATGCAACTTGGAAGGCCATAACGTTTACCTCGATCCACATCACGGGCTATAAGATATATCAATACGAAGATCTACATGCATAGAATATATTGCAAAAGATTTGAATCGGAAATAACCTGTGAAATGTTCAAAAAATGGGTTCAAAGTAGAGGGTTTGAAGTCAGAGACCTTGAAATCTCCATTCTTGTTGAGCAGCGGGTTCTCTGGTTTCAAGTCGCGGCACGAGACGCCACGGCTGAGGTAAAAGTTGATAACGAAGATGAGCTGCTGGAAATAGTTGTGGTGTGATCTTCCCTCAACTTCCCCGTCGAAAACTTCTCTTTTGGAATCCTTGACTTCGCTGGAGTCACCCGAATAGCCCAAGAGTAACCTACCTTCAACTACTGTGCTGGAGCGTATAAGGCTATGGCTCCAGTAGTTAAATTTTCCTTCGCGTCCCCATTACTTTGAATGTACTCACTTTCGGAAGAGGAGTTCGATGATGACCTCCTTCAGGAAAGGATAAAAAAAAAAATTCAGTGTGATTTTTTTTTTTCGAATCTCAAAAGACAACCGGGAGGAGAGGGAACTTAGCTTCAATATTGTTCTCGGAGTTTCGCCGGTGCCACTAACTTTTTGTCCTCAGAAGTTGAATGAGCAATATGAGGGATAGTTCCCCGTCCATACTGCCTCCTCCTCGTAATGTCTTCTTTTTCTCTCTTTTTTTGTCTATCAGATTCGACGAACTTATGCCCAAAGTCCGCATCCCACTTGCCCAACCATCTTTCTTTCTCATCCATTAACTCAAAGGCACCTCTCAATGTGTCGGCCATCATGAGGTGAAGACAAGGGAAGAAACAGCGAAGACAAGGATTGTGCGGCACCATTGGGCAGTGATTGAATCGGTGACTTTCACTTTTATTTTGCTTTTTACTCTGCCCGAAAGAGGATAGTGCAGATCCCCTCTTCGTCTTAGTTTTTCCTTCTTTTTTTCGTGTCTGGCCGACATCTTTTGCTCTTTTTTTTTATTCAATTCTTTCATGGTGTTGATGATTGCGTGTCCTGTTTCTTTTCATCTCGTCCTCGCAATGCGCCTTCATCTTTTGACTCCATCTGCACTCCTTTAATCTTGATTTTCTGCAGGAAGACTCGCTGAGATTGCAAATTGTCATGGGGGGGGTCGGGGGGGGGGTCGTGAGGATCTGGTCTGCTAGGATTCTAGGCTGCCGATGACCTATGGCCTGATGGACCTATCACGATGGCAGCATCGAAGACTAAAGCATAGACGGACCCATTTTCTTCTCTTATTTCTTTGGCCTCCAACATCAAAGAGTCGATATACTTCTCCGCTTCCTTTGTCTTCACAGCAGTAGGCTAGATTGGATTTAGAATATCCGCAGCGCGTACTCTGGCATAGAGAATATCATCCTTTCGTTGGGACATAATTGATGTTAAAAAAAATCATTGCAGATACTCCATAAATTACTGAGCACAGTCAGAAACTTGGAGCTTATAACCATGGGCGTAGGACCCTGAATTGCGTCATCTTTCATAAACTTTCAACCTCCTTAGCAAGCTCGTTAGTGAGACGTGAACTTTCCAACCAGTCTCCGATTTCCGACAATTTTTCTCCAATATCTTTGATGAGTCTCCATCATTTTGAGTCAATTCCTTCGACCCATCATGCAGAATCTTTCACCATTGCATACTTTTATTGTCTGATAGACATTTCTATGTATAACTGGGGTATAACTCAGACTCGTCAAATCCAGTTTGAAACGGATGTTTTATTTGCTCGAAAACGGTAGACTTCGTGCCCGCACATTAGTAGTGTCATGACTTCCACTTAGCCAAATAGCATGGAGATCATCTAGAAAGGTCTCATTGGATCGACCATCTCTCAAACATGACAGATTCAACAGTAACAGCAACTCGGGATCACATGCATTTACTTCGGCCTTAATATCATCGTCGGCCTCGCTGGCAACTTTAGACAGTGCCTCAACAAGTAGTTCCCTAACTTTGTCACGATATAATCCTTGCACTTGACCAATGCTGTCAACTTCGGAGGAGCATTAGACCCGGCTGATGGTTTCTTAATATTCAATGGCTGTTTTTTCCTTTTGAATATCTGCTCAGCTTTAAAGCCCCCATTAAAATATGTCCCACCAATCCTGGGATCAAATTTGCTTTCGGTCTCCATTATCTAACATCATCAAAGCGATGTCAGAGAGTGTCCATATGAGGACCATCACCACGATTGTGCCAATGGAAGAACAGCTGTCCCTGTATAAGCAATTGCAAACGGTGTTTATGAAGCAGAACGTGAGGACGAGAAGGTCCACCGAAAAAGCATCCGACCAATAATAATTCCCCAAAAAGACCGTTAGTTCCTTCAAGCTGACAATAATAAAAAGACGAGGTCAACAGTGTAGCCATCAATTTCACTGTCAATGCATAGTACCTCCTCGGTTGATCAAAATTCATTGGGTCTCCAGCATCTCTTTTTTCTTTTGTCGTTCTTTCGAGAGGGTCTCCTTTTCTTTCGGTTGTCCTCCTTCATGATGTTGTCATCATGAATCCTTTTTTCTCTAGTGCCTCCCCATCATGAATCCTCAAGTGTCTTTTGACCTTCAATTGCCGTGCCTTTCCAATAGAAGCCAATAAATGCCATGCGAATGCTTCTTGAAGACGATGTTGCCAAAGTCATTCCGCAATGTCCTCGAAGTTTTAAGCATACTCTCATGTACTCTGGGAGTTGCTCAGTACCCGTGTCGTCCTATCTTCGCTCATGTTGCCGCGCTTGCAATTGTTTTTCTGCCTTAGAGCGAAAGGAGCTCAGCAGATACGCCCACCATAGAGCAGTGTGCTTGTCAATGGTAGCTTCACACGATCCAGTTGCCGATGAAGGGAGGGAGGCCCCCCCCCCCCCAGAAAAAAAAATTTAAACTAAATATATTGTCTACTGACTTTATCAGTATACCACGCTCATAGCTCCTTGCCCAAATTAACGGATGTTCCCCCCCTGACAACAAGACAGCCATCTGATTGTACTTAGTCAAAACCGCAACTCCAATAGGATCTATAGAAACATCTGCGTCACTTTCTAATGTCCTAAGGTCCTTGAAA